>JAMXBB010000003.1:113788739-113926267 GCA_024138015.1 Lumnitzera littorea | reverse complement strand
GTGAAATATATAACTTTACTCATATAATTAAGTTTCTAGCATATCTTTTATTTTTAGGATACATTCTAAGGTTAATTTCATGAATTCAACACAATATATATATATAATTGCTTAATTTAAAGTTAATTTACGAGTATAATTATTATTTGTACCGGGTATACTAAAAAATTACGTGTATTTTTTTATATGAAATTATACTACATTATCTCATTTTATAGCTCAATTAACTTATCTCTAAGTTCTTGTTGCAATTTAAGTTCAATTTTAGGAGTTATGAACATTTTAGGATTTTAGTAAATACTCCAATTTCTAAGGGCAAAATTGGGATTTCGGATCATTATTACTAAAATCTAACTTCACTGTAATATCTCGACTAATTTTTTCATTCTAGTTGCAAAGTTTGGGCTCAATTGGATGAGTTACCCTAAAAGCCCTAAATCTTAGCTCGGTTGTGCTAAACTCAATTTTGGGAGCTTACAAACTATATCTTCTTAAGTTTAGACTCTATTTACCAACTATTAATTTTTCCTTTTGGCAATAAGTGTCATTGTCTCTAAGTTCTTACTAGTAGGTGATTGGGCTTTGTATTTATAAGGCATGCTAAACAATATACAGTGAGGGGACGCTGAGAGGCTGTTTGGTGTGATCATTTTGATGCTTAAGTTAGTAGTGGGGCGCTTTAAAGTAGGAAGTAATGAAAATAAGTATTCAAGCTTGATGTGCAAAGTCTAGAGAGCTTTACCATTGGGTAATGACCCGGTATTTATAGATGAAGTGAAGCCTGTAGTTGGAGGTCAGTTAGTGAGATAGATCTTCTCCTATAAGTGTAGGAAAGCGGAGTCATTATACCTGATGTATCTTACTTATTTAGGACGTGGTTGTTTCATCCTTATCTTGTGCATTCTAATCGTTATAGAGTTTACTAGGCTTGGTTGATATAGGCTTAGGGCTTAGGCCCATAGGGGTGAGCCTTAGGCCACGAGACGCATTGGATACAATTGGGCTTGATGGGCCCATGTCTAAAGTGTCTTGTTAACACTTGCTCCCTTGTAGTCTCATTATCGAGGTGAAGGTAAGGAGGAGAGATGTATGGGCTATTCAGGCGTAGCCAATCTGACTTAAAGGAGTTCGACCTAGCGTTATGGGGCCGATATGGTGGGTGTATAGGTCTGGACTGGAAGCTAGCCGAGGTGGAGGTATCTAAAGCAGTGTATACCTGACTAAAAAATGTTTGAAGCGAGATGAACAAGAGTAGTCAGCAGTTATTCTAAAGCGGAGTGTTGAAGACCCGAGTGAGGCTTAGGTTACGATATTAGAGCAGGATACCCTTGTAACTCTTTGGGCATGCGCTTCAAGGCTACGAACTGGTTTGTTCGAATAGTGTTCGATAAGGATTGAGCAGACGCAACTGTGTTATGTCTTTATCACGATGACTAGGTGGAAGTTGGATGGGCCCTAAAGAAGCTTCTTGTCGAATGAACTTTTTTGAAATGTGATTTTTGCCTACCTATATTCCGTGCGATAAATACGGCATGATAGGTGTCATATTGTAGCAGATTAGCGTGTAGCTACATGCCCTTTGCCTTTTAATGGTGACTGTTCGATCAAAATGCTTTCTACGTGTTTGTTATGCAGCATTCTAAGGGATTTGTGCTTATACAGATCCTTATAACCACCTGTATAGCTTCTTAGGCGGTTTGCCTATAAATAGGAGGATTACAAAGAGAGACCACTTTTTTGCAATCTTCTTCTTTTGCTATTACAAATTCTGCATTTATATTCGAACTTTTAGAATTTCTTCCAAAAGTTTCCCAAGGTCTTTCTTTCTTCTTCAAATATTGCAACCATGTTGACTGACAGAGGTGAGATAGATTCGTCTTCATCATTGCATATTTCTGGTTCCCATTCTATAAGGAGTAACCCCCCTTAGATGCGGGAGGACGGGGTCTCCTTACTAGCATAACTTGACGAACCTATAAGGATGGCCATGGAGGCATTGGGTAGGGCTAGGATCATTAATACCATCCTTAATGATGTATATGCGTATGTTCCCCTACACCTACCCACCTCCCCCGGCGCTGAAGAATTTGTTCAACGCTCTTAAGATGGGCAAGGAGCCTAGTGGTTGAGTAAGCAAGAGTAAACCATCTACCTCAGTTGGATTATGAACAACTTCATTGTCGAAGTGATCCCTCGATGGCAGATAAGATTGGTGCATAGGGATGAACGGGTGGCCCTATTGTTAGGGAGGCGCATCATAGTGTTTGAGAAGTGTTTGGAGTTTGGGCAGCGTCTCTGTCACGCCCCGAAGCGGCAGAGTCGTAACAGCCCCCGCCGTGTAAACCATCCTAAGATAGAAGTTGGCCTTACAACCGCTATCTTAGACCTGATCTACACAAGGCGTTCACGACTAACCCGCTTTGAAGTAGACAATTTGTAATTTAAACAAATCATTTAAGAAAGTGAGAAAAGTTATATATAGTCACTATAATTCAGTTATTACATTAATCAGAAATGAAAAGTAAAACATGTGTTGATTCTTCAATGTTTTTCCTCACTCCCCAGGATCCAGCAGTTGCTAGCTTCAGAGTAGTTGTTGCCGCTTCTTAGCCAGCACCTGCACGATGTCTATAGGGATGTGAGCAACCACAGCTCAGGAAGTTAGGACGGAGGACTTAAAACTATACCATACACACAACAAGGTTTTCAATCACTTATTGGGTGCAATGCATGTGCAAGCAAATGCCATCGCACGACGTTGTCCGGCCCGTCGTGAGATTAGAGAAATTGCGCCTGCTCTAATCCGGGTTGAGGAGTTGCCGTTAATGCAACAGCTCATGACTAAACCCAGGCTTGTGTAATGGAGACCTTGCTCCTCCCGCGACTACCTTCAAACCACTGCCTTCACCCTCGCCGCGACCTCCTCTCCTGTCACTTAGTTTGACTGAGGATGAAGAAGGGGCTATTTTGCAATCCTGCGCTATACCTTCCGAAGGGGTCGGTATTTGGCTGGAGAGTCCTAAATCCCCTAACGGGTTGCCATGCATGTTCGATTATGATTACTGGTCGTATATTTGATTAAGTCCAATTTAGGGTGATCAATCATTACATACAATTCATACAACATGTGCCAAAGCAACAAACAGAATCATCGCATCACCCATAATCAAGCACATGCATACATTCAACTATCTAACAAGCACAACCAAGCATAATCTTAAGCCTCCAAAAATACAGCCACGTATTAATCCCAACTTACCTCGACTCCTCACTCACTCACTCGAGGTCCGATTTGCTCAGGCCATCGCCGATCATCCCTAGAACACGAACATGGTTTCAGCTTTTCATATAAATATTCCAAGTTCATTTTATCATATAACGCTTATTGTTAGGTTTTGTTTAAGGTTTAATATGCCTAATTATGTAGGTATTAAGTCTTTTACAATTATTCTAAGTTTGGGGTTAGGTTCAGGTTCGGTTTTTGCATCGATTTCTAAATTAGGTTTTAGTTCGATTTCTAGGTAATGTTTTAGATTTCAACCCTAGAAATCCGTTTTAACCCATAATGTGAAATCAATCACATTACTTCCCGATCTCCTATATACCATTATTAACTTTAATTAGTATTTTATTCCATCCGGTACACTTAAATCCCTATTTGTGTACTGAATTTACTCCTAATGTGAGAAATTTTTACATTTTTCATATAATTACATAAATTCAAGTTTTCTTATCAGATTTATTATATATCCCTATTATTTATATAATATCAATTTTTATCCTAATATTTTCTATTTATTATATTTTCAAAAATTACACATTATGCATTATTGCATATTATGCACATAATGCATTTCTAATATTTCTATTACCCTAATTACCATCTCTAAACAGCAATTATTATTTCAAAATGTCTAAATCCATCCTAAATCAGATTTTACTCCAATTTACCTTAATTTACAAAATTATCTTAAAATGTACTATTTTTCCATATTACCTATTTACTACATAATTAACCTAATAATTACATCTAACACCTTAAATCCTACAAGTATCATACACCATCAGATTTCAACATCCTAAAACATCTACTTATTCACTAAGTAAGTAATTAATAATTTAATTACTTATTTAATCTTAAATTACCCATTTTATGCCTCATTTTAGGGCCTAAAAATTATCTAAAAATTTCGAAAATTAATTTTTGAAAATGGACTTCATAGCACTGTTCTATATCATCTAATTAATCTACACAAAAATTTTGAGCTTCAAACTATACTCCTAAGGTCATTTATTTCTAAACCGAAATGTGTTCGGTTTTGCACGATTTCTTAGGGACCATATATTACGGGACATAATTTCATCAAAATAACATTTTTCCTAAGAACTACATACAAAAATATCTCAGAATAACAAAATTCATAATTTTCTAATTATATTTACTATTTTTACAAAATTTCACAAAATCGGGCTGGAAATCGGACTCACCGATTTGGGTGGCTTCGGATACCGCGGGCCGTCGTGGCCTTGTCGGCCGGCCTGGGCGCTGCCACCACCGTATGGTGGTGGTGGCCGTCCACTTCCAGCTGCTCATCTGGTGGAGGTTCCCTTTAGAAGCCCTAATTGCACAGATTTTTCTAATTTTTTTCCAAACCGAATTTTTCTCTCAATTTTCGACTCTTCCTAATTTTCTCTGATTCCCAACTGTCCAAATGAGTTCCTGGATTTTTCCTGCTATTTATAGGGCTTTAGTGTAATTATTGCGCATTAAATTAGATAAGACAATTACTTTATCCCTTAAATTTTGGCTTTTGTGTTGCTTAATTCTTATTGGTTAATTTTTCTTTTTCTTATCCTGACATGCCACGACCAAGTTTACATCATTCTACACCCTTCTGATTTTTTTCTGATTTTTCCTCAATTATTTTATAATTTTCTTTAATTATTTGTTTAGTTTTTGGTAAATTTAGGTAATTTCGCGTATTTTTATCTACACGTAAATACATGTAGGGTACACGTGAACATTCCTAAATATTATTTTGGTCATTCTAAAATTTTTAGTATACATATAATCCATCTCTAATAATTTATTAGTTATTAAATTACACTTTTTGCCTTTTTAGTAATTAGCAATTATTATGCTTAAAATTTGAAAATTTTATAGTCTCCTATTTTATTTCTTATTTTCTTAAATTTATGTTTACGTGGTCATTTTTACTAATATTCTTCTCAATAGTTTATAATTTGGGTTTGATCGAATCTTTTAACCGATCACTCTAAACCTTGTGTTCTAAGTTCAATCCTACGGTTACTTGGCTGAACTTTGGGGCTTACTGTCTCCCTCCAAGTTGCTTCAAGAAAGAGTTCTTCAACTACTACTGGTGCAGTTCGTCGTAGGTCTCTCCTAATGGGTAGAGGTTGTTGAAGGCTTTCTGGGCGCTGTGCTAATACCTGATGGTAAGGGCTACTCTTGAGCTCTTTGGTCACTGTTACATGTAGAAGAGCATTGGGGGATGGCCTTACCTCCAGTCGCGTCCAGGCAAGAAGTTGTTTTGTAGCTTTATGGATTCAGTAAAGGGTTGGTAGGACAAATACGTAGTAGTTGAGCTGCTTGAGGAGGCAGACTTCTAGACGTGGTAGACTAGGATGGTTCGAACTAGGGGTGAGAAGGGGCTTGGTCCCAATGATACTGAAGCGACCCAAGAGATCTTGGCCTTCATGGTGTTGAGACACGACTAGGAGGTTAATGCTGTGGAGACTATGGTGAGGTATTTCCGGTACTTGATTTCCGAGATCTTCCCCAACATGAAGAAAGCTGTGGTGGAGAAATGGGTTAAAGGTACAGGTATTTCTAATACTCGATCAAGTTGTGCTAGTGTTAAGGTGCTTCGTTCGGCGCCTTTAGGATGGAAAGGCTTCCTTGGTTGTGCTAATCATGGCGGTGTTTTGTGAATGGTATTTGGAGTTTCTTTTGGTTTATTCTTTTTTTCCTTTTCTAACTTTAGATTGAATTTCTTGCAGGCAAAAATTTGACCCTAAGGATGCCTTGTCCCTCCGTGGACGAGTTGATGAGCCGATGCTAGGCATGAACCAAGGCAGATATGCCAAAGGGAAAGGAAGTAAGGCTGAAGCTGGAGGTACGACTAAGGTCTATTTCTTAAGGATTCCCCTTGGCATCCGGGATGAGCCTATGGATGTAGAGCCTTTGGGTGTGGTTCTGCATGCTCTACTGAGCACATTGTCATGGGTGATGAAGGAGCCGAGATAGAAGGGCTCAATGTCCAGATGCTTTCCCTTTCTAGGCGAGGGAGGAAGAGATTGTTGAAGGGGCCGCCTTTCCTTAAGTGGCTGGCTAGAAGTGTAAGGTTCTTGAAACGATTGAGGAGCCAGGTCCTAGAGTGAAGAAACATAAGCTTCTGGCGAGGGCAGCTTTGAGTTGAGGGAAGTAGAATGAGTGGCATATGGCTCACCCTTACCAGAGTGTCAACGACATGGAGGACAGATTTTTTGAAGTCCTCAACAATTTTAAGCTGATGGGGATAGGGTTAGACTCATTCTGGGAAGTGCCGTACACTTCTTAGGATGATGAGCTCTTAAGGGGAACCCCTGAGGTGGAAATGAAGAGGGTCCGAGGGAAGCTCCTTAAGCTAAAGTGGGAGGTCCGTGCCAACAATCTAATGCTATGGCACTGGACCCTTAGCTACTAGCCTTCAATGGGGTCTTACACCTCCAATGACTGGGCTATCCTCGAGGGGCTCTCCTAGGAAGGTGGGGATGACCCCATACAAATAACGGGCCACTTGAGCATGCTAATGTGGCAGGTAAGTTTTCATTGCTCCTATGTTGGCGTGCCTTATCTGTCATTGCATTAATGGTGGGCTAAATTTTCAATTTGTAGCACTACAGCCAGGTGCTGCTTCAGTTGAATAGGTTCGATGCTGCCTAGAAAGAGGTAAAGGGTTTTCAGGAGGTATTGCACTAGCATGAGAAGTACCTGCGGGATGTAGAGACTTCTAGTAATAGGTACTTGAAAAAATTCGCCAAGGTTAACAGGTGCTTGTGTTGCTTTATTGTATAGGTGGTGGAGCTTAAAGACATGGAGCAGGAGAGGGAGAATGTTGAGAAGGTGGCTAAGAAGGCTGATGACTTGAAGGTTCGATTGGAGGACGAGCAAAGGATGAAGGCTTGCCTCTTTTAGAGGCTAGATGAGGAGGGTGAAGCCAAGGCTTGACTTGAAAAAGAGAATGCCAAGTTGAAGGCATCTGTGGGCTAGGTTGCAAACAGAGTTGGCAATGAAGGTGTCTGAGCGTGAAGGTGTTAAAGCTACCTTGCTAAAGTTGGCTGGTTTGAAGATTGGATTGGAGTAGCACGTCAAAGAGCTACGAAGGAAAGTTTTAGAGATGGAGGAGATTATCTTTAAAATAGAGATTGGGGAAGTCTTTAGTGATGTTGTCGCTAAAAAGGTGGTTGCCGACTATCGGAAGACTGAAGAGTGGTTAGATGAGTTAGAAGATCTAACTACGGACTCTACACACTACACAAGGAAGGAGCTACTCTCCTATTATCCTTAGACTTGAGCTTCTTTGACTTTTTGGACTCCTCGACCTTCAACGAGAAGAGGGAAGCCCTGGCTCGAGAAAGAGAGACCGCCCAAGCGACCTTTGATGATGTAAGCACCCCCTCTGTTGCTAGGGTTGGGTAAGGCGCTTCTACATCTGCTTTTATCCCATTAGCCCAACAGTAGGTTGCCTTCAAAGCAATTCTTGAAGACAATCCATGTGTGGGCAATCCTCTTGCTGCTCTTAGTTTACACTCCTTAAGCTCCACTCCTAGTTAAGGCTTACTGCCTGAAGCATTGATAGATCAGTGCTCCAAATAGATAGATGCCTTAGACTTTTTTGAATTACCGGAGTTAGCTAATTTAAGGAGTTAGCGTGCATTTTTTTTTTAACATGTGTAAGTTAGGCCAGGATGCCGACCTTTATTCTATAATTCAACAATCAATGAATGAATAGATGGATATTTTTGAAACATCCTCTTCTTACACCTATTTTCTATTTGCCTTTGAATATATTTGCTTAAGATTTCCTTTGCGTAGTTTACCCTTACCGAGGTTAACCGTTGGGGGAGTTCTTTTGTGTAAGGGGTGTTTCCCCTAGCTGAGGTTACCCGAGGGGGGGTCAGGTCGGTGGCATTTCGACCTGCTCAGTATGGGTCAGTTCCACCGTGTGAGGGGTGTTTTCCTTTGCTGAGGTTACCTAAGTGGAGGTCAGGTCAATAGCTTTCCGGCCTGCCCAGTATGGGAGAGTTCTTCTGTGCAAGGGGTGTTTTCCTTTGCTGAGGTTACCTTAATGAGGTTAGGTCAGTGACGTTCCTACCTGTCTAGTATGGGGGAGTGACTTTATGTAAGGGGTGTTTCCCTTTGTTGAGGTTACTTGATGGGGGTTAGGTCAGTGGCCTTTCGACTTGCCTAATTAACTATTTATATGCTCTTCAAAGGCAATAGAAAGAAGGGGAGCAAGGGAGAGAAGTAGACAATAAATTATGAAACAACTTTTTATTTCGTTACTTTGGAAAGAAAAATTGTACACAATAGAATTCTAATCAAAATAAAGCCGAAGATTATCGGCATTCTATGTGTGCGAAATGAGTTCACCATCTAATCTTCCCAATCTGTATGCTTCGTTGCCCAATCCTTTCCTCACTTTGACCGGGTCTTTCCGATTGGGGGCCAACTTGCCTTGCCCTTCGAGCGAACCTGTGGCTTCTAGCTTTCGGTACATTAGGTCGTTGACCTTGAACTCCTTGTGTCTGACCTTCTGCTTGTAGTACTGGGCGACTCAATATTGGTATGCGGTTACTCGAGTAGCAACAAGGTCTCTGATTTCCTCGTTAGTGTTAACACTTGCTTACAGTACTGAGTCGATAAGGGCAGCATCAAAATTTTGAGTTTGGATATTAGGAAGCTCAAGTTTGATGGGGAGGACTAGTTTTGACCTGAAAGTAAGGCGGAAGGGGGTCTCGCCCGTAGAAATACGGTGGGTAGTCTTGTACCCCCACAAGATATTGGGCAGTTCATCAGCCTAGGCGCCTTAAGATCAGTTTATGCACTTCTTTAGGCTATTCAAAATGATTTGATTGGTTGCCTTTACCTGTCCATTTGATTGGGGGTAGGCAACTGGGGTGATGTAGTGCTTGGTGCAAAACTCCCTAAACTTGGGGTTATTGAATTGTCAGCTATTGTTTATGATGAGAGCATAGGGGACCTTGAACCAGGAGAGAATGTTGTTTCTAATGAAAGATTCAACACTTCTTTCCGTAATTTTAGCCACTGCTTCGGCCTCCACCTACTTCATGAAGTAATTGATGGCAATGATTATGAATTGTCGTCCTCTCGAAGCTTTCGGGAAGGTGTCAAGGATATCAATCCCCCATTATGACAACGACCATGGGCTCGTCGGGGGTTGGAAGGCGGTGTTGGGCCCATGACTGATTGGGGCGTACTTCTGGAATTGCAGGTACTTCTGGGCTACGGCCTTTGCATCTTGCCTCATGGTGGGCTAGTAATACTCGACCTGTAATGCTTGAAGTTAGAGGGCTTGGGATTGAATGTGAATGCTGTACACTTCGGCTTGCAGCTCTTCCATGATGCGCAACCTTTCCTGCTATTGAGGGCATCGAAGTAGGGAAAGGTTGACTCCCCTACGATACATAATGCTATCGACCAATGTGTAGTTAGTGGTGTGGTACTGAAGCTTCTTTACTTCCCTCCTGTCTTCTAGGGGCATGCCCTGCTCCAAATAATTCTAGATAAGATCCATCTAGCTCGGTTCTGGTGCTGCTGTGGTTAATTCTAAAACTTTAGCTGAACGTGGAGTTATACTTTTTTTTGGTAGGTACTTTATGAATATTTTGCTATCTTTCACCAATGGCTTCCATATACCAATGGAGGCGAGCTTAGATAGCCAGTTTGCCATAGAATTTTCTAGTTGGGGGATCTTCCTTATGTCCTACAAAGGGAATTTCACTAAGAAACTCTTCATTTTTTTAAGATACCTCGCTATAGTGTCGTCTCTGGTTTCGTATTCACCTTGAACAAGCATGGAGTTTGAGAAGATTCGCAAGTGCTTGGCACCGATTTCCTTAGTTAACTTGAGACTGGAGATATTTGGATTTTTTGTTACTAGAATCAAATCTAAACTTGAGGGCATAACAGATGGTGATCTTATGCGGGCTAGTTAGAACAAGACCTATGCCTCCACCCCCTAAGGTGGATGATCCATTGACGTAGGGAGTCCATATCAGTTTGTCATTGCCTGGTGGTGCTTCCTCTTCTCCTATATATTCTACCACGAAGTCGGCCAACGCCTATGCCTTATAGGTTGTTCGTGGTTGATACTGGATTCTGTACGCACTCAATTCCATTGCGTACTTCATCATCCGTCTAGACGTGCCAAGTTTTCGTAGAATGGTACACAGTAGTTGATTCGTGAATATGATTACCTGGTACGCTTGGAAGTAGGGCCTCAGTTGTTGGGTTGTGATGATGACTGCCAAGGCGAATTTTTCTACCCGAGTGTACCTAACCTCAGGCCCATGCAGTAAATGACTGACATAATATACTGGCTTGTGTTCTCTTCCTTCTTCTTTAACTATTATAGAGGAGAGTGCTTGGTTGCTTATGGCCAGGTACAAGAACAGATCCTTCCCTTGGATAAGCTTGGAGAGGACTGGTAGACGAGTAAGGAAGTCTTGGAGTCGCTGAAAGGCGATGGCGTACTCAGGAGGCCATTCAAAACTCTTGGGATTTTTAAGGATTTTAAAGAATTGAACGCATTTGTTAGTGCTTTTCGAGATAAATATGCTTAGGGTAGCCACCATACCAATGATCTTCTGTACATCTTGGACTGAGGTTAGAGGCTTCATTCCCTTAGTGGTTGTGATCTTCTCGAGGTTCGCCTCGATACCTCTTTATGTGACAAAAAATCTGAGGAACTTACTAGATTTGATGCTAAATATGCACTTCCAGGGGTTTAGCTTCATGTCGTACATACGCATTCGATCGAAGGCTTCCTAGAGATCCTTGACATGATCGATCGGCTTCTAGCTCTTGACGATCATGTGGTCAACGTATACCTTCATATTATGCTCGATTTGGGGCTTGAACAACTTTGTTACCATTCGCTGGTACGTAGCCCTGGCGTTTTTTAGTTCGAAGGCATCACGATGTAGTAATATGTGCTATAATCGATGATGAAAGAGGTATAGACTTCATCTTTTGGGCCTATTTTGATTTGGTTGTATCTCGAGAAAGCATCCATAAATCTTAACAAGGCATGTCCTGATATAGAATCGCTGAATTGATTGATCCTAGGGTAGGGAAAATTGTCTCTAGGTCAGGCTTTGTTGAAGTCGTTGTAATTGGCGTACATTCGCTACTTCTTGTTCTTCTTCTTTACTAGTTCCATGTTCGCTAGCCATGTCGGGTACTATTCCTCCATCACAAAGCAGGCTTTAAGTAGCTTCTGCACTTCCTCTTCGATTGTGGCTTGCCTTTCTGGAGTGAAATGCCTTTTTTTTTTTTTTTGATAGGCTATGTTGTATTGTCGATATTGAGGCTGTAGGTTGTTAGGTCTAAGGAAATTCCGAGCATGTCCGATGTCGACCAAGTGAACCTATTCGAATTTTCCAGTAGGAGGGTGATGATTTCGTCCTTCACTTTGGCTGGAGTCTCAATCTTGACTTTTATGGTTTGCTCAAGTGAGGATTCAATCTGGACGTCTTCTGTTTTCTCTTCGAGCTCGCCTCTCTTAGCTAGCCTCTTTTGTGGGCTTGTTTCTAGGATGAAGATGCCATCTCCTTTGGTCGCCTTGACGTATAGCTATCATGAGAGCTTTTGATCACATCTGCATACTCACACTCCTATTAGGGTTTAGAATTTGGCCTTTAAATGAAGGGAGGATGTGATCACCCTAAACGTATTCAAGCTTATTCTTCCCAACAGCGCATTGTAGGGGGAGAGGCAATCAATCACAATAAACTCTACGAGTCATTATGCCACATGGTCATTATCGCTAAGTTCCATATCTAACGTGATGATACCCTTGGCTCGGACTGTACTACCATTGAAGCCGATCGGATTATGGTGGTACGACTTCATTTTTACTAGTAGTTTCTTCCTTATCCTTTCGTGTGTATGGAGGAAGAGTTTGTTAGTAGAGCTAACAGTATCCACCATAATCTTTAGGACCTTAAATTTTGAGGTCCTTGCCCTTATCACCAGGGCATCTTGATGGGGTATATCGACCGCATCAAGGTCTTCATTAGAGAAGGAGATGGAAGTGTCTAGCTTCTATCTCTTCTCCCTTACGGCCAGCACTTCTGATAGGGCATTAACCGAGCTGCTAGTGCTTGGTTGGCTCTTAGGGTGTAGCCCCCCCATGATTATGTTGATGATACCATTGGGGGCGTGATCATTGCGGTGGTCATTATTTTGCTTAGTGTAGGTGTTCTCGGTATGTCGCCTCCGAAGTGCGTTATCTCCATCATCATTAGAACTGTCATTGTTCCTTCGATGGGCCACATGCTCATTGAAGAAGCCACGCTGAATGGCATATTTGAGGGCATTCTTCAACTGGAAGTACTCATAGGTTGTGTAGCCATGGTTTTTGTAGAATTGATAGTATTTATCAGAGTTTCGACGACTAAGGTGCCTTCACATTTTTTGTGGTGGCTGAAGCAAATTCCGGTGCTTTACTTCCAAAGAGACTTAAGCAACGGGTTTATTCAAGGGCGTGTACTGAGTGAAAATGGGAGGAGGGAGTAGGTCGTGCTTGGCTCGGCGCTTCTTTTACCTGGAGCCCTCCCTTTCTAGTTTGCTCGGCATTCTACTATTGAGGCGATCCTTTACGGACAATTTTTCCTTATTCTACTTTCCGCTTAACCTTTCTCGGTTGGCGTTGCGCTTAGTATAAATATTATCTTCCTGGTCGATGTACTTCTAGGTTGTTCCATAAGTCGGCCAAGGTGGCTTGCTCGTCGCAAGCGATCAGAAGAAATCTCTCGATGGTCAGATGTTGAGTTGGGTGGCATGGACTGCAACTCCGTCATTTAGCTGAGGGATCTCAAACACGGCATTATTGAACCAAGCCATGTAGTCTCGTAGGGACTCGCCTTCACCCTGCCTTACTAGGTACAAGGATGATGTGTCCTTGGATGGCAGCTTGCTAGCCCTAAAATGGAGGCTTGGTAACCCTAAAATGGAGGCTAAACCTTCGTGTTTGCTCATTGAAGGAGCTAATGGAATTGTCAGGGAGGTGCTTAAACCACATTCGAGCTGCTTTCCTTAGAGTGCTCGGGAAGGCTTTGCACATTATAGCATCCCCATGACCGTAAAGGTTCATGAGGGTACAGAAGTGGAGAAGATGGTTATCAGGATCACTTGAACCACCATACTGGTCTAGGGATGGAAGTTTGCTGTTAGGGGGCAACACTTTGTCCTATATACCCCTAGTAAAGGGGGTCTTATTGCTGGTGACCAGCCTGGCGTCACTAGCAACCTTGCTCCCCTACTATTTGGAGAGTCGCTTTACCATGGCACGGAGCTCGTTCAAGTTAGCATCGTTTGTTGGGTGAGCTCATCATATAGCCGAATGAGCTTACACTCCTTGTGAGTCGACTTCTTGTTCATTGCCAACCAGAGCTCGATCGTAGGTGGCCACAAACCTTGCTAGCTGCTGATGGAATGGCGGATCAGGTTGCTGATCCCTACCATTTTGCTGTTGCTGCTACTGGGTGTTGTTTCACCTAGTGCGAGCATCCGAAGCTTCGAAGGGGTGAGTTTGTGCGCTGTGCCACTTCTCTTCGTCTAGGTAAGCACGGAGTAGCCTGTTCTATGCAGCATACTCTTTAGCTAATTGTTTCATGTGCACTAGGTGCTCGTCTAACATAACCCTTAAAAGGGGATGATTGCCCTCAGGTTGGTTGTTTACCAACTATTGGTTTTCCTACTCGTCGCATTGAGACATAATGTCAAAAGAATTGCTCATGGGGTATGTGTTTAATGTGTTTGAGGTTTCAGATATAGGAATTCAATTTTCTACAGACGATGCCAAATGTTGTCTCTAAGTTCTTGTCGGTAGGTAATTGGGCTCTGTATGTATAGGGCTTGCTAAACAATACACAGTAAGGAGATGCCAGTAGATTGTCGGGCATGGTCACTCTAATACTTAAGTTAGCAATGAGGCGCTTGAGAGTAAGAAGTAATGAAAATAAGTATGCAAGCTTGATGTATATAGTCTAGAAAGCTTTATTGTTGGATAATGACCTGGTATTTATAAATGAAGTGGAGCCGGCAGTTGGAGGTTAGTTGGTAGGAGAGATCTTCTCCAACAAGTGTAGGAAAGTGGGGTCATTATGCTCGACATGTCTCATTTACTTAGGACGTAGCTATTTTATCCTTATTTTATCCATTCTAGCCGTTACAGAGTTTATTGAGCTTGGTCGATATAGGCCCAAGGCTTATGCTCATAGGGGTGAGCCCAAGGCCATAAGACATGTTGGATACGGTCGGACCTATGGAGCCAATGTCCAAAGTGTCATGTCAACAAGTGTGATCTTAAACGTTGTTTTATAACACCAAAATGTGAACATGATGGACAATAATTCTTAATTAGCATGGAAATGAAGCATGTTTGACTCATGCCTTGATGTGGATTTGCCCCATTGAGTCCTACATTCGGACTTAGCACGTGAAGCCTTAAGCCTAGACTTACCAGGTCTATGGATTGGGTATGGTTCATGTCTAAAGTCCCATGAATATGGTATATCCACCATGACTCTTACCAATAAAAAATAAACAAATAAATAAAGGGTTTACTTAGTCAATCATACTTATGGTTAGTGGGAGTACTCATGAAACATGAAGGAAAGTGCATGACGCTCTCAAAGATGCTGCAAAGTTAACCTTTCTCATGTCAATGGTAGTTTTGTGACCCACATTTTCCTTTCATTATTAATCTTTTTTTAATATAATTTATTTTTAATTATTATGTCATCTTTTATGTAGCTTTGGTCCATTATATAATTAAATTTAGAAAATCTTTGCACTTTCTTATAACAAAGGAAAAATGCGGGAATATATAAAAAAGTGTCCATATCCATGAATTGGCCCATAGAAGTTGGCAGATCTACACACCCATAATGAATCTGCAAGGGAAGGGAGGCTTTCCCAATTCAACCTTTCCCACTCGAGACCCGATGCGTCGAGCCAGATCAAATTGTGCCAGGGCGCATGCCCATTTCTATTCCTAACATAATAGATGATGATGTTAATTCATAACCTGATTTTAAATAACATTTAGGAGACAAAACAATGATACTCATATTACTGTGTGATGGAACATGGATCATGTTTATGTCCATAAGACACTGTTCTGTCCATTTTGTTTTTGGCCCATAGCCCAAGTTATCATTAATATTCCATTTTTACCTTGTACGAGCTTTATCGATACATACCTGCTAGAAAGAAAGCGAATCCAGGGGGTCTCTAATGTAATGGCCCATATGTACGAAAAATATTTGCATACATAGAGTTTCGATCAGGTTCTTATGAAATCCGGCACAAACTGTATATGGCCTCTCAACGTCCAACAGTACGTACAAAGTAATCAATTCAAAATAGTTGTAATTTCAATTATCATATTTAGCAATTAACTTAGCATTGCTTAAATAAAGATTTTTTCTAGCGAAAATGTAAGATAATTATGGAAGTTAATTTTCGTAATATATTAAATCTCAATAGGTTTTTACTAAGAAAACAAAGACAACTACAATTAACTTAAGCATTGCTTAAATAAAGATTTTTACAGAGAAAATATAAAATAATCATGGAAATTAATTGTCATAATATATTAAATCTCAATAGGTTTTTACTAAGAAAACAAAGACAAGTAAAGTTATTTTATTTTATATAATAAGGTAATCTTAAACTCTCCATCTCTTAAACTACCTTTTAATATTATATGTAAGACTTAAACTAATAGGCTTCCACTTAAGTACTTAAACTTTAAAAAAATCAATTTACAACTTAATCAAAGCATTCAAGTTCACTTATACAACCTTGCTTAAGTCCGTTAGTTGATGTGGATCTTGTTGCCAACCACAATTGTGTATAAATATTGATATGTTAGATAAAAAGAAAAGGAAAGCTCTATACTAAAAAGAAAATTGGAAAATAAGATTAAAATTAAGCCAATAATAATATGTATACATATATATATATCTATATATATTAGAACTAAGACAATAATATATGTTATTTATATATTATTTAATATTATTAATAATAATTAAAAAATAAAAATAAAGCAAAAAATAAAAAATAAAAAAAAATTAAAATTAAAAAAAAAAAAAGTTTCAAGCACCCCCTAACCTTTAGATGGGTGAAACTGTCATTAAAGGTAAAGAGGATTGTTCGACCCATGATTGCAAAAATAAAAAAGAACTAAATAAAGCAAAAAATTTGACTAAGTTAGACTTAGGTCATNGTTCACTTATACAACCTTGCTTAAGTCCGTTAGTTGATGTGGATCTTGTTGCCAACCACAATTGTGTATAAATATTGATATGTTAGATAAAAAGAAAAGGAAAGCTCTATACTAAAAAGAAAATTGGAAAATAAGATTAAAATTAAGCCAATAATAATATGTATACATATATATATATCTATATATATTAGAACTAAGACAATAATATATGTTATTTATATATTATTTAATATTATTAATAATAATTAAAAAATAAAAATAAAGCAAAAAATAAAAAATAAAAAAAAATTAAAATTAAAAAAAAAAAAAGTTTCAAGCACCCCCTAACCTTTAGATGGGTGAAACTGTCATTAAAGGTAAAGAGGATTGTTCGACCCATGATTGCAAAAATAAAAAAGAACTAAATAAAGCAAAAAATTTGACTAAGTTAGACTTAGGTCATAATGCTTAATTTTAACTCAACTAGGTTTTTAGCTTTACTTCCTTATTTTTCTCCTCGTTTAGCAATCATAAGTACGAATGTAAATGAGCTGAATTGTTTGTGAGCTTGATTAATAAATAAGCTGAGCTTTAATTCAAAATAAAACTTGTTTAATTAAACGAGTTAGGTTCGGGCTCTAAATTTAGGTTCGCGAGCTGGCTCTTTTATATCGGTAACAAGTCGGCTCGTAAGCAGACTCGTTTATATTATTAATAAGTTGGCTCTCGAATAATAGGCTCGTTAATAGGCTCGCAACCTTATATTAATGTAATGATTTTTAATTTTAGTTATATTAATAAGTTTGAGTTTAAACTCGTCTAGATATACAAGTTTGAACTCATTTATAGGCTCGTTTAAGCTTGTTAAGATATATGAACTTGGTTGAGCTTGTTTACTTAAATGAGCCAAGTTTAAGCTCCAAAATCCTTAATGAGTCTAAGCTTGAGCCTTTAATTTTTAAGTTTGGTAAAGGCTTAGCTTAGCTCGAGTTCAATAATTTATAAACGAGTCAAGTTTAAGTTTTCAAAAGCTAAACTCAATTCGATTCGGTTCGATTTAACTCAGCTTGACTTATTTACAATCTTAATCATAAGTGGTTACCCAACACCTTATTAAGGTGGGTGTAGGATCGTAGCTCATTTTTTTTTTTTAAAGTGACTCATGACTTACTTTCCCTCGAGTATCCCTTAACTTTAAGGTAGCTAGAACTTTTTTTCTATCCTTTTTTTCTCCTGTATTTTAGTAGAATATTTAAATAATATATATATATATATATACATATTATAATCTTAATTTTAATTTTATTTTCTAGATTATTTTTTTTATTATATAACCTTTTCTTTATCCTACCTATTAATAATATTTGTACATGTGTCAAGTTATGTTTGGTCATAGGATTTACATCAGCTAAGGTTTTAAGTACTTATTATAAAAATGGCCAAAGTTAGATAGTGAAAACGACACAAAACTTGTAAAGAAATAAAAGATGTTACGCTATTTTGCTCATGTTTATTAGGTATAGTTTGGTTGTATTTTTTAATGGTAAGATGTTAGACAACTTTTTAGTATATTGTTTGGTTTGTGCATTGATGAAAATTATTGAATAAAAAGGCATTAGGGTACTAAAGTAAAACTAAAAAAATTGTCTTACATATTTGATGGTACAAAAATCTATTTGCATAATACATAATCAATATACCTTTGAAATTAACAAAAAAAAAAAAAATCCTTATCAAGTTTTTGACTCATGGCGTAGAACTTTATTATAATTTATAATATAAATAATTAAACATTTTAAAAATTTTTAAAATTTTAATTTAATGGTAAGTAATGATAAAGTCCATCATTACTAACAATATTTAAAAGTTATAATAAGAAATATTTAAATTATAAATGTTATTATTTCTTTAAAAAAAGCAACTATATGAATCTTACAAAAATCACATTCAACGCATTCATCTTAAAAAAAAAAAAGAACAGTTTTGAGAATTTTTGTAATATTCCAAATTTAAAAATTAGGTTCTTGTTATGTTCGCAGGAAGACAATTGAATAAAGATCAAAGTTTTAATAAAAAAGATGATTAACCTCTTGTTTTAGAACCGGGTTAAATATGCTGGTCAATGTCCCCATTTGAATTGAAGCCAAGGCTTCAAAAGGATTCTTAAAAAGTTCCTTCTTTTTTTCCCATCACTCCATGTTGCCTTTCCCCTTTTATTTTCTTAAATCTCTTTCTTCCTTTTCCTTCAATTTCTCGTTGCTCAATTTTCCCTAAATCACTTTGCTTGCTACCATCATAACATTTTTTTTTTCTTAACATCTCTCTTCTATTTTAGATTTGATCATAACTTTTGTTTTTATCTCTTCCTGTCTCTTTCTCTCTTTATCTTTCTATATCTATCATAACTTGGTTTCTTTTGTTGTTTGTTTAATTGTAATTGATTGTTCCTAATTTGCTACTAAATTGTAATTTCTTCTGTTATTATTATGATTTATTTAATTAGATTTAATTGTCTTGATTCACGATGGATTTGTTCAATTCATGGTTGGTTTGATTAGGACATTTAGTATTTTAAGAAGGGGTGGTAGATAATTAATAAATCGGTAAAGTTTAGCTATTCAATTTCATTGTTAGTTGGTTATTCATTGCAGTTGAGATAATAACCTAATTGAAGTATGAAAAGTGAAGCCTATATTTGATATTGTTCTATTATATCATCTATTATCAACTAATCATTCTTCATGTATAGTTTTTATAAGCAATTGGTCTAACAAAGTATATGTATACTAGTTTTAAAGTATCTTTTTTCAATCTAGGAAATTCAAATGTTAAAATGTAAATTTTCTATTACATTGTTGAATTGAATTAAATGAAAAAAAACGATGAAGTATCAAGGTGAAGTCTGACAATCTGGTTTTGATCAATAGCATATTAAAGCCTTTGTCTACTTTTCGGAAGATATACCAGCAGATTGTTTACATTATACAATTGTCTTCTTGGGTTGATGTTGTTTCCTTTGCAAAGATTGACAGGAAAGCTAATGCTTGTTCTGATTGAGTGGCTAGGCAAAAACGTGGATGAGCTTGGAGTTTAGGGTGTCAATGCCCCCATCTCCTTTAGTAGATTTATTGCTTGCTAATTTGTATTTGAGAACTCTGGATTGATTTGTTTATGCAATTCTCCTTTGGGAAAAAAACAAAAAAAGAGTTGTTCCTTCATATTTATGTTAATTAATATGATAGAGAGTTTGAGTTTGAAGCAACTTAAGGAAACTGATGCTACGGAATATCTAATGAAAGTTGATGCGAGTTTAAGCTTGTAATGAACTAAAATGCCACAAAGTTTGTTGCTACATAAGTTGTTAAACTTTGGTATATTATATCTTTGTCACTATTTATGAAGAGGTGCTATGAAAGTGTGCATGATATCTTTTTAGGGAATAACATATTCTAAAAATGTTTGTTTCAAATTTCAATGTTAAAATTAGAGTTTGGGAAAACATATAGATGCATCAAGTTATCAAAGTAGTATGTATGAAAGCATAAAGAAAGAAAATAGAAAAGTGACTTTTTTCTTAAATTAATCCGACAGGTAGTTTTTAAAGCGAATGCTCAATTAATTAAAGAAAGTACATTGATTCCTTTTGATGAAAAGTAAAAGAGATATATAAGGTTATACAAATTATAGAGGCTTTAAATAAATAAGTTGCATCATAGAACTTTAAAAATGGAGTATTATATGTTGTTGAAAAAAAAAAAAAAATCGAAATGGGGGATTGTTAGAAATCAAAGAGAAAAACATATAAAAACCATACACATCCTAAGAAATTCGATAATGGAATTTGGAAAAGATATAAGACTTGCCTTTAGTGTCATTGATGATAGGAGAATATTTGATTTCAAGTATTTAGAAATGCCTCTTGTGATTTTCATCGCTGCGTATTAACTAAATCACATGGACCATATGCATCTTTAAATCAAACTCACTAAAGAAAGATTACCTTGTTACGAACTAATTTATTGTTGGCGCTCATGTACTATAGTGTTTCAGGTCTCAAAAGCTTGTACTCTCCTCCTTGGAATTGTAAGCGGTGCAACAGCTTGTATATTTTTGTTCCTATGGCTGCTATTGGAATATTAGTAGAGATTAGGAGGATATTCCCTTTTGTCACACTATTTATTTATCTTATATAGCAATTTTAGTCTAAAAATACTCACAATACAATAATGATGGCCATCCTTACTAAGAGCTATACTACCTATGCTACGGCTATTTAAAAGCATTCTGAGTCATCTGCTGTCATCATTAGCGGATGGTGAAGTCATATTCTGTTGAGCAAGCATGAGCTGTTGATGCTGTGGCGTCAACTTCTGAAGTTGATGGGCCTGCATAAAATGCTTTTGCTACTGAAGAAAGACCAGATCGAAATTGATCTAATCCCTAAAAGGGGTAAGGGTACAAGTCAACCAACAGGTACTTGGGAATATAACATAGATTTAGTAACAACTTTTGTTTTAAGCAACAGATATTAAAGATACACAGAAAAGATTAAACTAGTGGGGAGAGGAAATCCTTTCAAAGTCAAGTTATTACTACCTTGATTTGATCTTGATGAGAATGAACGAAGAAGTTATGAAATGGATATAACCATATGCAGTTAAGGCCAAACTTCTTGCAACTAGTAAATGCCATACTTACTCAAGGGAATGTAAATTTTTTTTATTTTTTGGGGGTTAAATAAGGGAACGTAGCCTTTACAAATATTGCTGGACAAAAAGTCGTAGGTACAATTTAATCATTATTACATAACAAGTTTAATTCAAATAAGTTTGTTGCATTGATAACTCTGATTTTAAACATATTTCATATGGTGATTTTATAGTATTTTCCTTACATTTTTGGTTTTCTTTAAAGAAATTGATATTTAATTGAGTAAAATTTTGATTTCAAGGTTTGAACGCGTTCTAGGATTGAAAACGAAGAAAAGGAATTAAGTTTTACTCAATTCGGAGTTCAAACGAAGAAATTACGAAGTTTTGAAATTATGCAAAAAAATTTACTTAGGTGCAGAAAGTTACACGACTTGGGGACACGGCCATATCTCAGGCCGTGTCTGGTGACGAAAACAGAATCCTTATAATACATATATAAAAGGATATCTGAGGGTTTAGACACAAGAGAGACATTAGAGAAACGAATGAGACACGAGAGAAGAAAAGAGACTTGAGGAGAAAGAGAAAAAAAAGGCGAGAACAACATCAACTTCAAGATTAAAGAGATTGTTCATCAATTAAAGGAGTTTTCTATGTTTTATTCTGTGTTTTTGATGGAACTCGTTTTTAGATTTATTATGATAGCTTATAATTCGAGTATTTAGGATTATGGAACCTAGGGTTTCATGTGACTGTTGAGTTGATTTATAATTTTCAATAAAGTTTCCATTCTTTCTTGATTCAATTATGTTGTTTAATTGTTGATTGATAATTCCAGAGTATCAATTTATGATATTATGCATGATGATTGAGAAATTGCATGTATAATTAGATCTTAGTATAATTGAAGAGAATTACATGTATACTTAGAGAGAAAATATATATTTCTTCCGGAAAGTTAATTATTTGTGTGGGAATTTATTATATATTAATGCGATTTTAAGTTATATTACTAAGTGAAGAGATTCCGGTAAATAATTTAGGATTAGGGTTAATATGCTTGAGAAAGGTATTAACTTTAATTGTAAATCCCTCCGGTCAAGAATAATATAAATTGAATTGAATATATTTTAAGCGGTCATATGTTAAACACTAGGGGAAATAATTCCTAAATACGTTATTAATTTCTTGAAGTCGTTCGTAGTTTTATTGCTTTCTAATTTGCTTAATCAAGTCTCATAATTAGTTTAGTTTGTTTTCATTATTTTTAATTCATTCAACTCAACATGATTTTTCGGTTAGATAATAGAGTTAAGGTTAATATTAGTACTCGAAATCTCTGAGGGATCGACTCGGACTCACATCCGCTATATTAAAATTGATAGATACACTTGCCTCATATCATGCATCCTAGTGCAAAGACTCAATTATGCCTATCAAAGATTCTTTTGGTCTTGGAGCTTTGGGGTTTAGCATGGGAATGATTTAGGATTTTATATCCTAATAAAAACCAAAAGTAAGCACCCAATACACATATAATGTAAGCAACATCGTACTATAGTATTGAGAACAAACTGGTGCTGAATCAGGCAATTACTAATTTCGAGACTGAATTTGTAAAGACATGCCACTAGCATTACCATGCAACACTTGCCTGTTATTAAAAGATAATTCTTTCTTTCTTTCTTTTTTTTTTTCCAAAGAGAAGGATTTTATTAAATAATAAGAGTTCAAGATTACAAGCTCTTATCTTTTTGAAGAAAGAAAACTAGCTGGGATGGGGGGTTAGCAACCCCAATAGCTACAGCTCATCCTGTATCTCCCTTGCCTAGCCACCCAATAGGCACAAGAATTAGCCTCTCTACAAACTAACGAAAAAGAACAACAAGCAGACCGAGAGGCTAAACAACAAATGTCCTCAACAATAGAAGAAGTAATCCAAAAAGGAGTGGATCTTCTAGAAATAAAATAAAAGATAACTTTAGAATCTGCCTCCATATACAGCTTCCTCCAACCCGTATCCCTGGCCAAGAGCAAACCTTCCCTTATAGCCATAGCTTCCACTACTTCAATTAACTAAGCCATAACCGACATCGATTTAGCAGCAATAAGCTTGCTATCCTCATTCCTACATACAACTCCTATGCCAGCTTTACTTGCAGCTTCTTAAAAGGATCCATCACGATTTATTTTAATGGTTCCTGATGGTGGGGCATCCAAAATAAATCCGCTTGATTGCCTACAAAGGCTACTCCTTGTTGAACAGAGCCATTGGAAATTTGCTGTCTATACTCACTGGAATCTCCTGAAATGGCTACACGATCCAACTTTGAGCAAGCATCTACTAACCAAGCTTGCACTTCAGGATAACTGAAACCTGATGAAGCAGACCGAGGCACACGAGAAACATCACGAAAGTCTGATATCTCTGGTAGTCGAGAAAGATCTTCAACATTTGCAGGAATTGCTAATGCAGATCGTAGCAGATGTAGATCAGATTGCATGGTTTCTACTGTTGCCGTATCATGAAAATCATATCTCCTAGTTTCAACTGCATTGGCATCCCCTGACTGAAAATGTAATACATGGCCTATTGCTTCAACTGTACCTATATAAAAATGAGTTTCCTTCTGAATTTTCCTTGCCACTGCATATAGGTTTGGATTTTGGCCTTCAAATACGCAAGAATTTCGGTGAATCCAGATATTCCATAACGCCACAGCAACTTGACTAAGCTGCTCAAACATTTCAGACTTAGAGAATTGAGAGTCCATCGCCAAATCACATAGCCAAGCTTCAATTCTGTTGATTTGCAAGTCTTCAATTCGAAAATTACAAATTGCAAACCAAATAGGCTTAATCCAGTCACAATGGAAGAAAAGATGTTTAGTGGTTTCTTCCAAATCGCAGAAGACACACAGAGGGTCTTGTCTAGCATGCCTGCAAAACAAATTAAAATTAGTTGCAAGAGCGTTTAAATAAGCTCTCCACAACAGGTGTCTTTGTTTTGGGGCACAATCAATGCTTCAAATAATCTTCCAAAGTTTTTTGTCAACCACAAACGAGGAAGAAGCTCAATTTTGTTCTCTCATCTCAAATTCTTCTGATAAGCTGTAATAACCAGACTGTACAGTGAAAATGCCATGCTTGTTCCTTGACTAAACTATACAGTCATCAGAAGGATGAAGGGTAATGGGAATTTTATAAATAGCAGCTTTCTCTTCCTCCTTTAACAGATGTTCTACAGCATTTAGCCTCCACGTTAAACTAGAGTGATCTAAAATATCACTCACTTTGAGGTCCTCTAAACCTTCATCTATATTCCTAGGAACCTTTGAGAGATGGAATCCATGGCTGATTCCAAACTGAAACAAAATCTCTTTTTTTAACCTGCCACAAGGAATGCTTAGCTACTACATCTTTCCCTACCTGAGTGCTCTACCAAACCCAAGAAGATCTACTTCCCCTTCTCAAATTTAAGAAATATGATTTAGGGAAATAAATGCTTTTCAGAAAATTACTAAGAAAAGAATGGGGTTTAGATAGAATACGCCAAGCTAGCTTCCCAAGGAGAGCTTTATTAAACAAATGCTAATCCTTAAAACCTAAGCTTCCTTCAAATTTAGATTTTGTTATCCAAGTCCAACTTTTCCAATGAGTATGCCTTCCATTATTTGATTTCCGCACCAAAAGTTTGCAATTAAGCTTAATACCTGCTGCCACCATTTCTTTGGAAAGTGTAAAACTCATAGAATATGTTGGCACCTTATAAGTAATGGCCTTTATCATTACCTCTTTTCCTCTAGTTGAGAGCAATTTCCTCTTCTACCCCTATGATTTATTAGTTATCTTGTCTTTAACCAACTCTAAGGCCTTATTTTAAGATCTTCCCTATATAATGGGAAAGCCCAAATAGTTACTTGACATGTTCTTTGGGTTAATGCCTAATAAATTGCAACATTCAAGCTTGATAAGGTTAGAAGACGAATTACTAAAAATTAAAGAGGACTTTTGAAGGTTAGCTTTTTGACCAGAGGTGGCACAATATGCTTATAGGATTCTCTTCATTACTTCAATATTAGGTTTGGAGGCTTCCAAGAAGAATAAAGAGTCATCAGCAAATAGAAGGTGTGTAATCTCAAGACTATTCCTCTTAACTTTTATTCCTCTTAAAATTCCATTATTCTTAGCCTTATATATCATGTGACACATAGCATCAACAACAAATAGAAATAGATACCTCTAGAAAGATAAATCATACTGACTCTATTCCTATTGACCATTACATTATATGTTATTGATTTCACACACTAAATAACCTAAAAAATCCACTTGCGACCAAGTCCCATTACCTTCATAACTTCCTCTAAAAAAGACTATTCAACCTTATTGTAAGCCTTAGCCATGTTAGTTTCAAATGCATAGAAATCATGCTTGCCTTTTCTATGAATTTTCAAAAAATGAAAGAGTTCATGGGCTATTATTACATTATCATGTATTAATTGATTGGGAGTGAAGGCACTTTGAAACAGTGTAATAATGGCTCATCAAAAAGGCTAGAACCTATTAGTTAAGACTTTAGATATGTTTTTATATGCAAAATTACATAGGCTAATGGGTTGAAAGTGAGAAAGCTCATTAGGATAACGAACTTTGGGTATAAGCACAAGACTAGTGTTATTGAAAGATGGAGGAAAATTACCTATGTGCCAAAAATCCTTAACTACCTTTGTTATGAATTTGACAAAAATGTCCTAGTGAAACTTGTAAAAAAGGCCATTAAATCCATCTGGCCCTAGAGCTTTGGTGCTTCTTAGTTCGAAAGCTACTAATTTCACTTTTGATTCTTTTACCATCTTAGTAAGGGAAGCATTCATCTCTGAGTTAACTACAACTTTTAGACTACTCAAGACTGGACTCATCTCTCTTGTGTTTTCCAAACCATATATAAGGTTGTAATAATAAACAAAAGCCTTGCCAATCGCTTTTTCCTCATTAAGCTAATTCCTATCTAAGCTTTTGATTGCAGAAATATGGTTTTGTGACCTCCTTCTCCAAACACATTGGTGAAGGAATTTTGTGTTCTTGTCACCATATTTTAGCCATGTGACTCGAGAACATTGGCTCTAATAAATTTTTTCTTGTTTAAACAAGAAATTTAACTCTTGGTACAGTTGTTCTTCTTCTAAAATGTCTTCAATAGTCATAAAGAATTTTGCACTAGTGCTAATCTCTTACGAATATCTGCAATTCTTTTTGCATTATTATGAAGATTGACCTTACTCCATGGTTCAAGGGACCTATACGTTCCTTCCAGCTTTTGCAAAAGTCCTTCACATGTAGGTATTGTTTGATTACATCTCTAAGCTACTTCTACCATATCTTTATATTCGGTTTCATTCAACCATGAATTCTCGAAGTGAAAAATTCTTTCTCTCTTGCTCCATTTGCTTATAAATTGGATAGGCAACGGGGGGTGATCCCTACCATGTACTAAAAGATTGGTGACCTGTAATTTAGGGAAAGATTCAATCCATTTTGGATTATAAAGAGCTCTATCCAATTGGTCTTAAACAAGAATTCCATTATTCCTTTTCCCTACCCAAGTATAACATTTTCCATTAAACCCAACATCTAAAAGATTACAATTAGAAATCATGCTTCTAAATTCCTTCGCCTGTCTAGTTAGTTAGGGCCTTCCTCTACGTTTCTTTTCTTCATTGCAAATATCATTCAAGTCACCTACTAACATTCATGGTGAATTCTTTTGCCAAGCAATCCTTTGTAAGTTGTCCCATAAAACCAATCGTTGCTTAAAGATAGGATTAGCATAACACTATGTTATATTTACTTTCCCTATTCTTTTCAATCTATCAATCGACATATCAATGGTATTTGAACTCCACGCTTCCACATGTACTTGTACCTCACTACTCTACCTAGAGGTGTTCACCGGGTCGAGTCAACCTAGAATCGGCCTTGAACCGCTAGTTCATGGGCCAATAAGAGAGTGAATTGGACCTAACCCTTAAGGGGATGGGCTCGGGCCTAGGCCTAAGCTAGTTTACTTAAATTGTATGATTTTTTTTTCCAAATTTCTTTTAATTATTATAAATAATTTGTGAGCTCTTCATTTTTTTTTTCTTTCAACTAAATCTAAAACTTTATATCATTACTCATAAAAAAAAAATTTATTTTCAGTTCAATTTTTTTTATTTAGAAATAATTCATTTAGATTGTGTAAACATGAATATATGCTGTTCTATTATATATATATAATATTATATAGTATATATGTATATTATAATATGTATATAGTATATTAATTATTATAAATTATATATGCTATATACTTGTTTGCATTATATGTATATAGTATATTATATATATATATATATTTTTTTAATTTTTGAGATTGGTTCAACTTTGAACTATCGGGCTAAATCGCTAGTTTAAAGGTGGTTTGGTGGCTTGCCACAGTTGAATTACTTGGGCCCTAAAGTCTCGTATTTCAATAGTCGATTTGGGCTAGCCCCCATCTAGGCCGAGTTAGTTCAAAGGCTTGTCAAGCTAGTTTATAGTTCAAAACTACCCCTTATACAGGTCTAACTACACTAAAGTGCCATACCCCCACTCATACCATGGGGTTCAACATAAAATTTGAAGTTAAAACCCATTATCCTTATGATATGATCAAAAGAAGATGATTTATTCCTAGTCTCTATTAGAAAAACTAGGAAGGGCTTATAGATTTGATAAGGTGATTGAGCTCACTAACTATCAAGGGTTGTCTTAACCCCTGACAGTTCCAACATAAATTAATCATGGTGACTAAGTGGCTGTTTAAGGCTCGCCAGCGATGCCTATCTCATTAGCATGTTGTATCTCATTAACACGGACCTCCACTAGTTCACTCTCAAACTCCAATTTGTCTCTAACCTGACTTCTTCTTTTAATGTAAGAACTACTTATCTTTTGCTTGCTCGATATTATTGGTTTCTTTCCTTTAGAAAGAACTCCATATCTTGCCTTCCTACTCTACACCCTTGTCCGGCTTTGCCATCTCCTGATTTGATGCACTCACTAACCCTTCCTCTAGAAATTTTCCTTTCTTTAGCCCCAGCTTATCATCCTCAACATGCTCATATGATTCTCTTCCTCACTTAATTGACAGCTTGTGTAAGGCTTTCATCAAAGGAGAAGGAATAGGAAGAGGCTTGGTTGGGGTGGCTAGGGGGGTTTCAGTAAGGCTCAGTTTGCAATCTTGGTTATTAGAAGGATTTGTTTGTGGAACAATCTGAAGGTATTTATTAGTTTCAGGAATCTCAGGTTCAAGGACTGTATATGGTTGTGGGTTAACAGGGGAAAGGGGCGGGGGTTCATGAGGATGACTTTTAGAAAGTACAGAAGGCAAAGGTGTGCTAATATCAGTTTGTGGAGAAGGGTTTCCCACGTCTAGGTTGGTCTTGGTGACAAGTGGAGTGTTCAACTTAGGCTTAGATGATTCTTCTTGCTGCGGGCAAGGATAAATGTCTAACAAAGGCGAGAGATCCATGTTCTGCGGTTTATGTACTTCATCTTTCTTATCAGAATTTTGTCTTTCTATACACGGTGTCAGACTAGCAATATTTATTGAACTAGTCTTATTTGAGTACAATTTGACCACTTCTTCGACCAGGAGATGCATCTTCTTTAACATACTATGCAGTAAAGGTTGGGGAATTTTCACTGAAATCGGGCTTTCATTCCTGTCCTCATCCGACTTTTCATCATTAAAATGCCTCGAGTTATCACCATGATCCTCTATGCTTGATGCTAGCGCCTTTCCTTTTTGTGTTGACGTCAACATTGAGTTTTCTCTATTCTTGACAACAGTTAACTGCTGGTTTAACTCTCTATGACTGCTATGGTTGGAAAGATTCTGAGTATCAATATGTAATAACTTAGATACACTATCTCCGATATTTCCTTTTCTGTCTTGTTGGCCGTCAGGAACATCGCCGGAGAAACAAAACCAGTCAATGGTCTAGGTGCCGCTCGAACCCTCAATGCGGCATCGAAGTTTTTTGATACAAAATTCTCCTCTTCTTTCTGAATGCAATTCGATTCGAAATGTCCAATAATACCACATTCGAAACAACAATCAGCCAATTTTTCGTATTTGAATCCAATCCACAATTTCTGTTCTATATTACCCTTAATCCATATATCGGCCACCACTGATTGTCTAACTTGGAGATGAATCTCTAGCCTTAGAAAATCACGCTTGATTTGCATCGGATCTTCATTTTCTCTTACTTTGCCAATCTTCGAACCAATCAACGCTACATTCTTGCAAGTCAACATACTCAAGGGTAATCCATGAATTTGAATCCAGTACCTAATAGTCTCAAATTCCAAATCATCTAGAGTCTTCTCCTTCGGCCATTGTTGGATAATAATGGGAAATCCCATGATCCACCATGGCTTATTTTCAAGAGTACTCCCCAACACTTCCTCGTTCATGTAGATGATTGATATCCAAAGTGTTGTTAGTAGGTTTTGGATTTGAGCTTTATCTTGCAGAGAAAGAAAAAAACTTATGGTACCAAGGTTAGTCCGGTGCGGTTACTCTAGTTAGTAAAATGAACATAGGAAAAGTTTAGTAAGTAGTGAAAAGTTATCAGATCTCTCTTTCTTTCTCGTATTTATAGGTGAATGTCATGTTTGAAGTAGCAGTTATTGAAATGATTATTGAGATACGTAAAGGCCTCTAGGTTAGGCACATTCTTAAATTTTAGGGAGAGTGTACAGTTATGTAATATAATCATTGTAAGTAATAACTATTTACACCACTTCCTTTGAATTTGAATTGGACACTAATCTTTGTTATTCGGCATTAGCCAAGAATAAGTTACTCGGCTTGACGACAGTCGAGTGGACTAATGGACAAAATTCAACTATCAATATTTGCCCCCCAACTCTCGTATTTGAGGATTCGACTAAGTAGATATTTAATACTTTGGAGGTCGAGTAAGGTAGAAAGACTGATTACATCCAATTAGAAAGGTCACAATTTTCAATTTTCTTGCCTGTGAAAAGACTAAATAGTAAAAAGTACGACAGTTGTTACCTCGGTTATCATTATGCTGTAAGTCTTAATAACTGTTAGAAACTTGACAACAGTTGGATTTCTATCTTGAAACATACGTCAACAATTTGGGCCGTCATCTATGCAGCACATCATTACCGTCAAAGACTCATTTGCAGTTACGAGGGTAAATCATCCATATTTAAAGAACTTTTCAAAACCAAAAACAAATTTCTTCAATTGCATCCATAAGTTTTCATCGCTTGCTTGACAACTTGTCTCACCTTGAAGTTCTTCAATTTCCGTAACATTTACTATAGTCAATTAGGTATGGTTCTCAACGTCATTCGTTGACTTATCCATTCAGATTCCAAAACAACTAAGTTTGAGGCTACTTCTCCCCCTAAAAAGAGGAGTGAGACGGCATATTCCTCAAGTAGCTCGGCTGATAGCATTGTGGAGCCATGAGATAAACTTGCTCGGATCAATTCTCTTGTAGCAGATAATTATCTAGAAAACAAAGAAGGAAGATCAGTGGCATGGTTCTTGTATAATAATGTAATTACTTTAGTAAATCACCAGATGGAGTGGCTAGTACTGCTGATAGAGTTTTGGTTTCAAAATACAATAAATTTTGGCAAGATCTTCCTAAAACACGGAATCTCAGGAGAATGAGAGAAGAATAGAGGGTGTGCTTTCCCAAGGAGTGCAAGTTTTACATATACTTGAAATATCTCGACTTTGGATTGCGCTTCCTATTCTCAGCTTTTATTAAGTAGTTTCTCAATTATTTTCGAGTTGTACTGAGTATGTTCTCACCCAACACTTTTAGCTTCTCGTAGCATTTAAGGTGGTTTGTGAAGAGGTTGAAGTTAGGGTTACTCCTTAATTATTACGGTAATTCTTTATGATTTGGAGGTAGCCCGACGGCTGGTACTTTGTAGCGGCTAAGCATGAGTGGAAGTTCATGGATGGGTTAGAGTCCAAGATCTAAAAATGGCACGATAAGTTCGTGTCTATTGTTTTAGATAAAGAGTTGGATTTCTAGAACTAATGGACTGAACCAATTTGTACAAAGGACATTGAATTGATGCTGAATGATGCTACTATAGCAAAGAAAATCCAAGAAAGAAGGAACAATAAGATTTTTTTTGAGACACTGAGAGAATTATTAGGCGATACGAAAATGGGGAGATAATAATCTCCAAAAAAGAAGGTATGCTCCTAAGAGTTAGCGATGCTGAATAGAGCTACAAGGGGAAGGCCATTCTCATTCTTCGGGGGGAAAGATAATCTAGTCTTTGAGCTTCTCTTGACACGGATTGTGTAAGTCTTTAGTTCATGTTTATCACGAACACACAATCTTTAGAAATGGTTACAGGGGATATGAATCTTGCCAAACTATTGGCCTAAGCAAAGGCCAAGAAGTTGAAAGCTAACAAGCATGCGGCCACCACTATTGTTGGCACTCAGCCGACTGTTGTAAAAAAAGTAGTAAAAGAGGGTGCAGTGAAATAGGTGGCGGGCTAAAAGAAGACCTCCCAATTGGTTAAGAAGCAAAAAGGAAATTAGAAGCCTAGGTTGATCAAGGCTACATAGACCGAGACGCTTTTAGTTGAGAATATTCCATCTATTGTAGAGTCAAGAAATGGTGGCTAAGAAACCTAAGCACACAATGAGGTTGAAACTACTACCGCTGTTGAATGGTCATCACTCATGATGGAGGCTATATCGAGTACCAATAAGAGAAGTGGGAAGGAACTTGTCAGCTAACCCCCAGCTAAGAGGTCTAAGGAATTGGATGAAAGGACTAAGGAGGCCATGCGTAACAAAGCTCTTGGCATAAGCAGTGTTGAATTCATCCCCAACATGGAGGTCGACAAGTACTTCGTCTCATATTGGAGTCGCAATATCTTACAACTGACTCAGCCCTGGGTGATAGGACAAAATCTTTAGCCTTGATGGAAGGCATTATTTTGAAATATTACACTAAGAACTTAAGAGGTAGGGGGGTTGTGTGTGTGGTGTGAATTGAGTTCAATGTGAAAATTCAACTTTTAACACTAATTTCTTTAAATTAAGGAACTAAGAGAATGCAATATGGACACAGACCAACAATAAGACAAATTAAGATAATAATAAATCAATGAAATGTGCTGAAAATAAAAGAGATGGGGATGGAGAAATCAAGCCTAGAATTTTAACGTAAAGTTCGGACTGCCTCCTACTCTCTACGATCACCCAATGCCTCAACTGAGGTCTTCACATACGAATTTACACAAGTGCCTATACCCAATCTCCAATAAGTTTTAATCTCACAAACACAACAACTTACAAACACTTAGTGTAGTGCCCTCTTAAGTAAAAGTTGCAAATATGAAGCTTGGCATTACACTAGAGTTTACAAGGATTACAAATTATGAGCACAAGACAATTGGAATTAAGTACAAGTAGACAAGAGGAATAATTGTAGGAATATATCTCTATTAATTGTCCTTTATCTGCTTACAAAGTCGCATTTATATGCCTTCATAAAAATGTAACTGTTGGTCTTCTACAATCCGCATTAAATGCACTGTAACAACTAGTTTTTGTATGGTCCAGTTGAATGGTTCAAGGGGAACCAGTCGGATGGTTTGTTCAATTGATGTCATCAGTCGGATGGTCCTCAAATCGCTAGTCGCATGGTCCTCAAATCGGTTGTAAAGTTCAACTAAGCTTACTGACCTTCATCAACTGGTCGGACAGTTCATGGGCAACCGGTTGCATAGTTCAATAGGGCTTATTGACTTTCATCAACCAGTCGATCAGTTCATGAGTTACTAGCCACACGGTCCTTGTCTTGCCATTGTTCACAGAATACCTGAAGGAACCAGCCGGCTAGTTCTAGCACAATCGGCTGGATGGTTGATGATAGAGCAGCTAAAAGATACACTTGAATAGTACTTTATTACTTCTTCTTCTTTCACTAAAAGATAGAATCAGTTCTTAATAATTTACAAAGGTAATCCCTAAATTAATCATATGTCCTTAAATGATATAGTTCTTGTAAGAATTTGCAAATCGGTTTTGAAGCAATATTTGGTTAATTATTTGTTAAGCCTTCTTCCTTTCCAAAGTTCATAAGGGGTTTTCTTTAAAATTGATTTTATGAAAACACGGTTTGAAATATAACATGCGGTATTAACGGCTTCCACCCTAAAAATACTTTGGCCAATTGTTTTCACATAACATTATTCTAGCCATTTTAATTAGGGTCCTATTTTTCCTTTTGGCAACTCCATTTTGTTGTAGAGTCCTAAGAGCCAAAAATGTATGTTTAATCCTATGTTGATTACAAAAATCATTTATTTTAATGTTTTCAAACTCCTCCCTACGATCACTTCTAAGAGAAGCAATTGTAAGGCCTTTTTCATTTTGGATTTTCTTGCAATATTTAGAAAACACATGATTTGTTTCATTCTTATTTACAAGAAAATAAGTCCATGTGTATATAGAGAAATCATCAACAATAACCAAGATATATCTTTTCTCTCCTAAACTTAAAGTTTGTGTAGGGCCAAATAAGTCCAAATGTAGTAGTTGTATTGGCCTAGAAGATGAGACTACATCTTTTGGCTTGAAAGATTTTTTGGTTTGTTTTCCTTGTTGGCATACCTTATCTTTTTAAAAATTGATTTTTGGTAGACCTTTTACAAGGTCCCTTTTAATAAGTTTAGAGATTATTTCCATGCTAGCATACGCTAATCTTCTATGCCATAACCAACTACCATTATTTTGGATGGATAGACAAGTTTCATTTTGATTTGTAAAATTGCCAAGAATTATTTTATAAATGTTTCTTTGTCTATATCCTTCAAAGCTACTTTGATCATTGTTAATTCTTTCAATGATACATTTGTTTGCTAGGAAAGTAACCTTATATCCTCCATCACATAATTGACTAATGCTAAGCAAGTTATGCCTAAGATTATCAACTAACAATACTCCTTTAATGACAAGATCATTATTAATAAGAATATTACCTTTGCCCAGGACGGTTGATTTTCTATTGTCCCTAAAGGTAACATTTCCTTCACTCTTTAAGATTAATGTGGTGAATTTGGTAGCGTCTCCCGTCATATGCCTTGAGCAACCGCTATCCAAAATCCACTGAATACTATAGCAAACACGTGGAAAGTATTTTGATTGGACGGTCACCTTTAAAAGGAAAAAGGCATGTAGCTGTATGCTAGTTTGCTATAGCATAACACTTGTCATGTCACATTTAATATACTGATTACTGGCAGGGAAAAGTCACTTTTTCAAAAAGTTCTTCTGACAAGAAGCTTCTTTACGGCCCATTTGACTTCCACTTGGTCGGCATAATAAAGATATGATGTAATTGCTTTTGCTCGGCCCTCATTGAGCACTGTTTGGATAGACCGGTTTGTAACCTTGAAGCACCTACCCAGTGAATTGCAAGGGTATCCTGCTCTGATACCCTAACCTAAGTCTCGCTTGAGGCTCCAGCATTCTGCCTCGAAACTCCTCACCACTCCTATTCATCTCACCTTGGATATTCTTGGCCCAAGTATCTACTGCCTTGAACACCTCTACCTCAACTACCTTCTAGTCTGGACCTCTCGTACCTATTAGTCAACCCTATAGTGCTAGGTCGGATTCCTTTGAGTTAGATTGATTACGCTTAAGTAGCCCATGTGTCCCTTCTCCTTCCCTTCACCTCGGTAATGAGACCGTGGGGGTGGGGGAAGTGTTAATAGGGTACTTTGGACATGGGCCCCTCACTCCTGTGGGCCTGAGCCCTAGGCCTGAATGGACTAAGCCTAGTAAGCCTTGCAACGGTTATAACGTATAAGACAAGGATGAAACGGCCACATCTTGAATAAGTGGGACACGTCGGGCACAACCCTACTCTCTTATACTTGTAGGAGAAGATCTCTCGTGCTAACTAACCTCTAACTGTCGGTTCGGCTTGGTTTGGCTCGGCTCGGCTCGGCTCAGCTCCACTATAAATACCAGGTCGTTCCCCAATGGTAAATTTCTCTACACTTTGCATACTAAGCTTATGCATTACCCTTACTGTTCTATACTCTCAAGCCTACTGCTAACTTAAGTATTGAAGTGGCTTAACCTTTTAGCGTCTCTTTACTGTGTATTGTTGTGCAGGCCCATTACATGCAGCATCCTAAAGATTACCAACAAGAACCTTAAGACGACACTTCCGATTAATTCTAATAAAATATTCTATATATTATAATTATGTTGGAAAATTGTTGGTTATGTAAACTATTATACTAGTTAGAAAAGGTTATAATCTTTTGAGTTTGAGAATACAACATAATAAACAAGAGCAGTATCATTCCATATCTAGTTATGTAAAGGTCACAACTGTTCTATAAATACCATCTTATATAAAGAATATGTGACTTGAGAAACGAAAAGGTATAGTTAATAAAAATAATAAAAACTATTGTTAATGAAAAAAGTACAAATAATGGAATCTTTTGGGAAAAGAATAAAAAATATTATAAAAATGGAGAAGTGAAGATTCCTATGATATATAGACTCACTGTCCAAGGCATTGTTATTTTCTTTCATACTATAAGGCAGTATCAACATGGTAGCTTTCATGAAATGAAAGAAACAAGACATAAAAAAATCTAAAATCATATGTTATAATAAGATAGACAACAAGCCGATGCAAATAATACGATAAGCATAATGAAGCCAAGTCTAATCATATCAAATCTTCATTATAGGAAATTACACCAAAAAGGGCGTGCACATTCTCTTAAAGTAAAAGATTCCTCAGGTCTCCACTTGATTTATGTCCCATTAAGGATTGTTAAGAAGAGAAACTAAGCACTAATCTAAGATCAATGTCATGAATATTACTCGATGCCAACCTTGATGTATGATGCAGTAACATCAAAATGCTTCTCGTTTATCCTAGCTATAAATACGTCCTAAAAAACTGACCACCACTTAAAGAGAAAACCTCGAAGTGCATCAATAGCTAAAGCTAATGACCGACTACAAAGGAGTAGAAAAATACTAGCTATAGAGAATGAGGATCCTTCATAGTAAACAGTTTATGATGAAAATTTGAGATCTAGGGTAGAACCATCGCAAAAAGTATCCTTTAAAGATACAATTCTACCAAATGTTCTAGAAGCATACAAAAAGTTTTGTTTTGCTAGCCCTACTCATGAACAAGAAATGGATTATGACTCAGATGAACCTAAGGAGGAAGAGGATCAAATGACTAATAATACCAACCTTGGTGTATATTTTGTTAAATTTTCAAAAGCAAAAAAAGAAGTGAAATGTGCATCATGCCAATATATGTTTATTGCCAAGGTAATGGGTTTTAACCCAAGATATAAAGCAATGAATGAAAAGATTAAAAGAATGTGGAGGTCACTTAGCAATATAAATTGATACATATTGGGTCGGGGTATTTATCTAATTTCATTAGACAACAACCTTGACTTTCAATGGATTATAAAAAATGGACCTTAGTTTATTAATAGGCATTATTTAGCCTTAAAAAAAGGGAACTAGACTTTTGATTTGATCAAATAACGTTTAGCTTGATCATAGTCTAGGTTTGCATTGTAGGTCTCTCGGTTAAGTATTACTCATTGCTTGCCATTCGCCATATGCCATATTGGTGAAAAGATTGGCCTTGTTCTATCTTATGATTTATATACACTAGGGTCAAAAAGAGAGAGGTTTGCGAGGATATGTGTTGCGATTGATATTAATACTCCATTGAAGCATACCCTAGTGATAAATAACTATCATTATCGCATTTAATACGAAAGATTCCCTATATTATGTAATTTATGTGGCTATATTAGCTATGGTAAATTAAATTGTCCAAGTAAGAGAAATTCAGGAGAATATGGTATATCATTGAATGAGAGAGAGGAGTAACATGATACCCCTAATGAAGTTAATAGGGCTGTAGAGTGTAATGATGACTTTCATAAAGTAGTGGAAAATGTGGATGAGAGATCTAATTAGATCGATAGAAAAGCCTTGAAGAGAGACATTATTGATTAGCATTTAGTAAGGAGCAATGTTAAATTGGGAAACAATTTAAATAAGCCTGGTTCCAATACTTCAAGTAGAAGTATGAGTGGTACTTTATCTAAAGAAAAGTATGGGGAATGGATAAAGGTACAAAACAAAAAGGTTACGTATAGAAATAGAGAAAACAAGCACATGAGTGTTATTATGGCAGTTTTATAATAAGGGTAATGCTTCTCTTTTTTGAGGAGGAAACTCTAAATTTCATTTGGGTATAAAGTAAAAACATTTGAATTTGAAGAGGTACAAAAAGAAAATATATCTTTCGAAGATATGAAGAGGACAGTTGAGTTTACAAGGATGTCACTATTAGGGAAAGTAAAGAACAAAAAGGGAAATCAAAGGTTTTTATTTCAAAACTTAATCTACTCTTTGAGGAGAAGCAAAAAAACCTAGTGACTTTCTTTAAAAAACTTGTTAGACAATGGTGCACATGCTCGAAGTGGAGATCTCACTTCATCTTCTACATGAAGAGTCTTGCAACATGGAACTAGACTATGATATGAGGATTTAGGAAATCAAAATTGGTTTACTTTCAAGGTGGGTGATAGTTGAGGTCTAAGGAATAGTGATGACTCAAAAAAGATGGAAAGGGTACCAAGTCCTAGAGATCCTATTCCATCCTTCTTTAAGGGGGAAGACAAAGTATAATTAAGATTAGAAGAGGGTTAAAACTATAATAAAAGGTTAGCTGATAGTGAAAATGCCTCTGATCCAATTGAACCTATTAGGAGGAGACTTTCTGGATATCATGAAATGGAAGTGAAAGAAGGTGATGGAGAAAGTCCTCTTAAATGTAGGAATGCCGATACATATGCAATGAATCCCCTTCATGCTATCAGTGATGGAGGAACGAGAGAACCAAGTGCTGTTAATATCCTAGGAGATGCAAATCGTGACCTAGTATACATTATTTTGGCCATGTCGACTATTGACTACTTCTAACAAAGTTGTACAATAGATTAATGTTACAAAATAACATCCTCCTTAGTGATGACAAAATTTATAGATACTTTATCCTCTAACATGCAAAGGAACCCTTTCAAAACCCTCACATGGAATGCTCGAAGGGCAAACTTGGAAGGAAGGAAAACGAGCCTTTAAGGATCTTATCCTTAAGTATGATCCATAGATTGTGAGTATGCTCGAGACTAAGATGGGTCATGTTACAGCAGATGAATTACAAAAATATTTGGGTTTTAATAGAATGTTATGTGTTGAGGCAGAAGGTTTCAGTAATGGGATTGCAGTATTCTAGAATTTTGAGGTTATTGTTGTGCATGCGAGTTACATCTCTCATCAATAGATTCTAATGGAAGTACAGGCATGTAACTCTTTTTTCTTGTGGTATCTTTTTGTTATTTACGCTAATCTTAATTGGAAATTTACAGCTTGTTGTGGGCGGATTAATGAAATTGATGGGCTGTGGTTAATGATGGGAGATTTCAATGAAATCTTGTGTAGTGAAGAAAAGTGGGGGGTGGGGGATTGATGTCAATTAGAGTAAGGCTTTAGCTTATTGGGAGTGTGTGAACGGTCATGGGATGGCAGATATAAGATTTGTAGGCCTATGTTATACTTGGTCAAAGAGAACTAAATCCTTAACTAACCTTATTAAAACTTGCTTGGATAGAGCTTAGGATAACTATAGTTGGAGGAGGAAATTCCTTGAAGTGAAAATATTTCATGTTGTCTTTCATCATTCAAATCATCTCCCAATCCTCTTAAACACCTTTCCTTAAGTTAGAGTTAGATTGAAATTCTTAAAACCATTTCGGTTTCAGGCCACGTGGTTAGACCACCTAAGTTTCAAGCCTTCTCTGGTTTCAAAATGGAAGTGGCCTCACTTCAACTATTCAATAGACCTCTTTGACTTTGTTAAGTCTCTAAAAACATAGAATAAGGAGGCTTTGGTATTTTTTCAGTTAAGAAGAAGTAAGCTATTGAAAAAATTTAGAAAGTGTGTGGATCTTTATTTGGTTGACCAAGCTAGGATCTTATTGATGGGGAAAGATCTCTTATAGAGGAACTCAATTGGGTTTCCAAATAAGAGTAAAGACTACGGGCAACTAAAGCACAATCCAATTGGATCTTGAATGGGGATAGAAACACTAAATTTTTCCATGTAAGTGTTGTAATTGGAAGATCCAAATTTGAATATATGGCATTTTTGAATCAATTGGAATTGAGATTAGGATGAATAGGAAGTAAAGGACATTTTCTTGAAGTTTTTCAAAAGCTTATATATAATTGATTGAAGCTGTGCCTGGAGTGAACTCCATTTTAATCTTTTAGAACAATATGTCCTCTCACAAGGGGAAAAGCAAAATTTATGACTCCCCTAGTTGAATGAGGATATTAAGCGTGCTCTTTGGTGCACAAGGAATATTAAATCCTTAAGGGTAGATGGTCTTCATGAGGAAATTTTCAAAAAGGGTTAGGATATTGTTAGCTTAATAGTTTATGACATAGTTAGTAATATTCTGAGGAGTGGTAATATGCTAGCTAGGTTAAAATAAGACCTTGATTATTTTACTACCAAAATCAATTGGGGCAAATAAGGTAAAAGAATTTCGACTTATTAGCCTTTGTATTACTATGTACAAAGTTGTCAGTATGTGCTTGGTAAATAGATTGAGACCTTTGTTAAATGATCTCATTAGCTTCGAGCAATCAAATTTTTTCTTTTAGGTCGAGCCGCAAAGGATAATATTATCATCTTTCCAGAGATACTCCATTCCCTTGAGAAGAAAAAAGGAAAGACCAATTGGATGGTCATAAAACTCGATCTTGAAAAAACCTATGATCGCATAGAATGGGACTTTGTTCACCATTCCCTAAGTTTTCTCAACTTTCCCCAGTCATCAATAAATTTGGTGAGATATTGCCTAGTTACAACTAGTTACCAAATTATCTGTAATGAAGCCATGTTAGATACTTTTCAAGTTAGCAAGCATCTCATTAAGGAGATCCCCTTTCACCATATCTTTTCATTTTAGTTATGAATATGATAAGTAGAATGATTCATACCATAGTAGACTAAGGTTGATGGAAGCCCTTGAGAATTAGAGGTACAAAACTGGAATTTTGCATCTATCTTTTGCAAATGATCTTCTTTTAATGGGTGAAGCTATTGGGGAGAATGTACACCAGATGATGCAGGTCATGAATAACTTCTATACGTTGTTTAGGTAACGGGTTAATTATGAAAAGCCTTGTATTTTATTCTCTGGGAATATTGATGTGAACTCCAAAATAGTGATTTCAAATTTTTTTTGTATGAGAAGAATGTTGATTTTGGTAAATATTTATGAATCCCTATTAAACTAAGAGGTCGAATTACGAGTAATGACTTAAATTTTATCGTAGAAAACAAAAAGAAGGAAATTGTTTGGTTAGAATGTGAATTTACTAAGTTGGATGGAAGTTATTAGAAACCTCATCCTCAAAAAGTATCTCAAATTACTACTCATAAGTAGTTCCTTTTACAGCTAGTATGGCTCAAAAAGAGGATAAATTGAAGCTCGCCAAGGAACAAGGTGGTCTTGGTATGATGGATATCAAAAAGAGGAATAGAGTAAACTTTGCCAAAATTTCCTAGCAAATCAAAAGAAAGAAGCTGCTTTAGACGTCTCTTGTTTCATAGAAATATAGGCTCGAACAAGTAAACTAGCACATTAAGGGTAGATCCTAGTTTCATAAGGAATTAGTTGAAGTCTTAGTTTGGCTAGATGGGAAAGTCCACACTTGACTAAAAAATGGGAAGAGTACCTAAGTTTGGTTTGACACGTGGTCGGATGGAAGTAAGGTAGAAAGTTGGCTTTTTTATCCTTTGAATAAGTATGATTATAAACTGCTAGTTAGTTAGGTTTGAAACAATGAAATTCGATGGAATGAAGCTATTATTGGCTACCCTTTAGATAACATAATTAAAGGACTACTAGGAAGTATCATTCTAAAAGAGAACTTAAATATTGAAGACGTGAAGAGATGGCCATTTGAAGTGGATGTGAAATTAATTGCAAAATCTACATATCTTGAAATAACTAAGGAAGTCGAAATATAATGGGAGGATAGAAGTTGGAATTGGTTATGGAAACTTGCAACAAGCTCAAGTGTGTAGATGATGATTTGGAGTATTTATCATAATGGGCTAGTCACAAAGGACAATTTAAATAAAAGAGGACTTAATTTTGATAGTAATTGCCTTCTTTATTTGAAACATGAGGAAATAATACAACACCTTTTCTTGAATTGCAAATGGAGTAGGTAAGTTTGGAACAACTTAGGCATCCGGCTATGAAATGGAGAGTCTGATTTTGAAGACCTTAAAAAATTGGATAAAGAAAAATAGACATAGCAAGAGAATTATCTGGAAAAATAGTATTCCACCAATGGAAGGACTAACTCTTTTTGCTCTAAAACATATTTGATGGGAAAGAAATTGGCGTGCTTTTCAACGATAGCAAGATGAAGGGAATTGTGTTGATAGGATTCTTTTAGAAGATAGTGAATGGTAAGCCATGAGAAGAAGAGAAAAGTTGAAATTAGGAAGAATTAATGAAGAAGGGGTTTAGTTAGCACCTGATGAAGGTTAGATCAAAATGAATTGTGATGGAGCTATAGTAGGGAATGGAAGCAGGGCTAGAGTAGGAGTCATTTTTCAAAACCATAAGGAAAAGTCATCTATTGTGTACATATATAGACAAGAAAATTGTCTCTTATAGAAGCAAAATTGTTAGCAGTTAAAGAAGGCTTACAACTAGCCTATACATCAAGATTTTGAAGGCTCATATGTGAAGCAAAGTCATAGTAGGCTGTTGAATGGATCGAAAACCCTAGAGTTGATCCTGACTTATGTCATCTAGTTCTTCAAACTTGTAAGTAATTGATTAACAGTTTTGATGCTTATCTTATTGATAGGGTAGATCATGAAGATTAATGGTGCAATAGATTGTTTAGCGAAACGTGCTTTATAACATCTTGAAGACTCTCTCTCTCTCTCTCTCTCTCTCTCTCTCTTTTTAATTATGTTCCTTTATATTTGTCTTACTTTTTTCCTAGTTGTTATAAGAACTATGTTGAAGGTATTAATCTAGATGTGAGGGAGTGTAGTATACATATCCCAAGTGGAACCTAAGTGTTATTTGCTTGTTGTTTAGATTGTTTTGTTTGCTATTCAAGTTATTTTGATTCAATTGAAAAAAAAAAAAAGACTTATGAAGAGTTCATTTGAAGATGAGTAATCATAGATAAATGAAAATAGTGTAAATCAGATAGAAATAGGGATGCCATTAGGCGGGTTATTATAGGGCTTTTGACTCGCCTAGCCTACTTAAAACCTTATAGGGTTTTGGATTGGGTTTTGAAAGTGGTTCTCAAACCTTATAGGATTCTTGGTTAGGCTTTGGGAATTAGAAAAAACTTGATGGAAAACACAAACCTAGTGAAACATAATAATAGATACATATATGATATTAGTAATTTAGTATTAACTAGAAATAGTAAAAAATAATAATTAATAAAAGATATTTTATTTCTTTAATACTTTGTCTTTCAAGAAAACCTTAGCCCCATCTTTTTCTCTCTCTTACAACCAATCGGCCAGATTTCTTAATCCCTGCCTATCTCTTTTTCATTAATTGTGTATAAATTTAAAATAAAAAGAAGTTGGTTTGGTCTTTGATAACCATATGCCATTTGATTTATTATTCAAACAAACCATATGCTATTTGCTTTATTTTTTTATGAACACCTAAAAATCAAATTAATTTTTTTTTTTTAATATTAACAGGTTAAGTTCAGTTGAGTTAGGTTTTTAACAGATTCTACAGATTCTACAGAATCTTATAGGGGTGGGTTCTAGAAATAGGATAAAAACCTTGTAGGGTACCTCAGAGGGTTTTGAGAAGCCTTATAAGGTAATGGGTTAGGTTCGAGTTTTACAAAACCCATTCTGAGTCCGCCTTAAATGCATTCCTAGATAGAAATAATAATAACTTTTCTATGTATTTTCCTTTTGGAGGAATATTTTGGGTACATAGTTTATATTCATCATCAATTCTCCTTAGTCCTTTGTCATTTTACATGTTCATAGACATTAATTTTATTGAAATTACTATATTATGATTATTTTTACATTTTTTTTTGTTAAACTTGTTAAGAGAGATGTATATTCAGACATTTGTACAACCCTAATACTTATTATTTAGAATTATTCAAAGGCTATGTAGTTGTTTCTAATGATGATGATTCTCTACTTCATCAGATAAGTGTAATAACATTAATTTCTATATTCGTTCAAAAAAAGATTGTAATGAAACTTTAGTTTAAATTATTTATTGAATATGAATATTTACTACTATATGTGTAAATACAAATTTTAAATAAAATAACTAAATATTACATTTAATATTTGAAGGTATTGCTAAATAGAAAATAATGTTACTTTTATATCTATAAAATCGTCACATTTACATTAGAATTTTGTTGCCTTATAAGAAAAGTTTGTTGCATTTGTCTTTTTATATTTATAATATTTAATGAATTAAGCAACACCAATTTTCATTACATAAAGCAATTTAGCTGTTGCCTAATAGCTTATGCAATGGAGACTTACAAAAACAATCATTTTTTTGCTGCCTTAGTCTATATGCAACAAAAATTTGGCTAGAGGTAACAATTTTTTATTGTTACCTTAAAGTCTTTTTTATGTAGTGTTCAAATAGAATGAAGATGAAACCAAATTTTGGCCATAAAAGGGCATATCATAAAGATCTCTAAAAAGAAATTATGAAGTAATTTATCAAATGAGGGAATTATGCGACATTTTATTAAAATAATAGTTGAGTAATTCTTCACAAAAACTAACATTCTTGAAGAAAAATATCATAACAAGCTTTATATCTATATTCTATAGTAGCCATTGAGCTTTATCCATCATGAAACTAACATAGCTAGTATTAAACTCTCTTTTAGACATAAGCTTCCTGATATTAAGAAAAAAAAAGAAAAAGGGTTGAATTTGTAATTGGGTTCTTCAGAATTAAGTATTTGTTATGCATGCCATGGAAACATAAACTAATGATGTTTGTAACCATTCCTATAAAACCTCTTCTCTAACTTTTTATTTCATCTACTACCTCTTTAGCTTCATTTATTTGACGTAGTTTTGATTGATATGATTATTTTTCCTTCTACCAATCTCTCTCACTCCATCCCTTCCAACCTCCTAAGTCTTATAAATGTAAAAATGTTAGAAACAGAAAGTTGTCTTATGACAAAAAAAAAAAAAAAAAAAATGTAGCGAGGGTGGGTGGGAAGAGATAATATGGTACCTCAACATAGAATGGTCTCTAGTCTTACTTAGAGCATGTTTTATTAGTATTTTCAAACAAAATAATCTTTAATATAATAAAGAAAATGATCGAGGTTACTTATGTAGTCGTATTTAGTGTCCTAAAAATTACTCGTTGCACCTAAGGATAGACATATGATCATATAATTTGCACCGGGGGGGTAGGGTGGTTTGTGGTGGGCGCAAACTTTTGTTAATTAAGTTAATATCAGAATCATCAAGAAGAAAATATCTACTTCTTATTGCAATTATAGTGTACCTTATACATGTAAAAGGATTCTATTAACAATTGGACCTAAAACATATTCTAAAACTTTATAAGATAAAAAAGTTCTTTTTTGAGATGATGAAGGGTGCTTAATAATAAACTTTTCAATGGTATATGTACTCATTGAAATCTAACTTTAGATTTATAAAAAATTAAAAAAAAAATTAATATATAAAACCTATATGAGTTTTATTTAAAGAATAAATTACAAAAGATATTTGAATAGACAATTGCAAGATAGCAAAAAGAGTCTGACATAAATATATTCTATGATCTATTTTCATGATAACTTTGCAAATTTATTTTATTAGTAATGCATAAAAAATATCATTTTGAATATAAGTTATCATGCAATTAGTCATTTAATAAACCATATTTATTTTCAAAATATTAATTGTAAAAAAAAAATGTTATAAAGCAAAACCATAATATTGGTATTATTTTGTTGATAATTTATGTGATAAAACTGGAACAATTGTAATACAAACAATATAATTATTATTTATGATGTACTACTAATTAAAAAAATTTATGAGAATCATTTAATTAAATATGATTTTCTAATGAATGAACTTAATGTTAATAATTATTCTAAAAAATTAGAAAAAAAACTAAAAAAAGAATGCTATTAAAGCAATAAATGCAGCTTGAAAATGTATAATGATACTAATGGGATTTGAAACCAAAACTTCATTGTTAATAAAATAAATATTTAACCACTTAATCATATCTAATATTATTTTTACATTTGCTCTTTAAAATTTATATAATATATACCTTTCTATTTTAAATAACTAACTTTTCCTCAAGTTTTGGGGATTTTGTTTGGGGGGGAGGGGAGAGTGGTGGGGTGGTGGTGCCCTTATGTCCTTGTTTGCACTCGCCTTAGGAATTCCCTAGGATTTCATTTTATTACTTTAGTTATAAGGAGAAACCATTTTATGAATCTAAAAAGAAAGAATGTTCATTCAAACTCAATAGCTAAAAATCTTAATACTATATCAAGAAATAAAATTAAAGACTTTACTTATGAATTATAAGTCTTTGGTTGCATTAATAAATTTCACGAGGCACCATTTGTTTTTGTGTAATTTGAAATGATAGGTGTAGTCTTGAACCAAAAGACTTTAAAAGGGATGGGATAAAACTCTTAAAAATTTTATATACAAAACTCTTTCATTGAATAAATAAAACTTCTTGAGTACCTCTAAAATGTCTGCTTTATCTTTTAGAAGGGTATACACCAAAAGTAAGGAAGTTGTGCTATGCTGAAATTTCTCATGTCTAGGTCATGTTTTTGAACACAAATTGTTTGCCACCCCATAGTTTTAAGTTCTATTCATCAGTTGAATTTTGAGTTATATTTGGAAAGTGACATCAATAAATTTATCTTAAATTAACAAACTTTTAAAGAAAATGGCATAAAGTTAGCTAGAAAAACCACTCAAAAGCTCTAAGACACTATTTAGGTGTTTGATCATGCAATTTCTTAATAAATATTAAGGATTGGTACAATGTTAAAAATGAAAAACCAACTTATTAAAACTTATTTCCAAAACATCACATGCCTTATCACCAAAACATAGTTTGTTAAAATTACGATTCTACTATTCATTTGAACTTATAGAATCGGTAAAATCGTATACAATAATACAAAATCAGTAAAATTGTAAGCTTATAGAGTCGTATATCGAAATTCATAATTCTACCAAAAGTCTGTATTGAAACAATTTTATATTTCTTTTAACTAGGAAAAAATCATAAAATTATAAATTCGTAAAATAATATAGTTGACTTACGATTTTAACAACTGCTAAAATTACATAAGAATTCAAATTAACTTTTGGTTACTAGATTATACCTAGAATTCTTTTTGTTGATATGGGAGAGTATTAAGAAATAAAAGCTCAATAAAATGCACTAATAAATATTTATATATTTTAAGTGGGGCCTTCTACGGTCCTACCCATAAAAAATACAGGACTAGTTTATGCTATTTTCCACCGCTAATTTATTGGAGATAAATCTTAGCCATTCAACTTTTCTATCTCTGTTTACCACCCACTAATTACACAAGTAAGATATCTATTACTTTGTATCTATTCTCTCTCCCTCTTTTGTTTCATCTCTTTAAGTCTATCTCACTTTCGATTAGGGGTATAAATGAGTCAAATTACTTGTGAGTTACTTGAGTTCAACTTGATATTTACTTGAGTTTGATTCAAGAAAATTTAGTTAAGCTTAAGCTTTATAATGCTTAGCTACACTAGCTCATAAGCCTAATCAAACTCGAGTTGGATATGAATGTCAATGAAGTCTAGGTTAAATTTGAACACTTATTTTATTATAATTAGAAAAAAATATATTTTTAAATAATTTGAGCTTAAAATGAACTTAATCAAGTTGAGCTTAAGCTCATTTAGTACTCTTTTAAGTGGAACTCGAGCTTAATATTTTAAGCTTGATTGAGTTCAAGCTTTAAAATTTCGAGTTGAGCTCGAGCTTAATATCATCTCGACTCATTTACAGCCTTACTTTCTACTCTCTCCCTTTACCTTTATTCTTATTCTCTCTCCATCTACTTTCACTCTATAATGATTTCACACTTCTTGAGCTTCACCTTCTTTGGTAGACTACAATGCCTCCACAATTTATGCATTATCAAGAAGTCCTCTCATTTTCCATTATTGTTTAGCTTTGTTTTGATATTTTAATGGGTAACCTCAATTTTCCTTTTATTTTATTTTATTTTTGTTAATCTCTTTTAATCTGTAATTTGTCAACTATTAAGTTGAAATTAAGTATATTAGATATCTCTTATATATTTTGATGATAACAAAAACACACAAATACTAATGAATCATCAAGAATGCAGGCATTCAGAAGGGTTCTTAGAAAGTTAAAAATTGCAAATTAAGTTGTTTTCGAAAAATTATTCAAAAGGTTTGAATTGTTTGAAAAAGAGACTAGTTTAAAAATCTTTAGAAAGTGTTTTGGAAGCTTTTATAAGAAAAATTGGTACAACACTTCAGAAAATTGTTTAGAGACATAAAGAAAAGAAAACTGATACTCTTCAAAAGTTTATTTAGACAATTAGTTTGGAAGAATAACGTAGAAAATTAACTCATATCATATTCAAATTAAACAAGGCTTAGCTCCACTAGATTGTGTATATTAGGGAAATACAGTTAATCTCGTTTTACTGAAGATGGAATTAAAAATCTATGGGGATTATTTAAGTGAACATATTTATGTAAAATCAAGGAATATATGAATCAATAAGGATAAGTTTAGTTTTGAATATGGTGGGATTTCATTTTCCAAGATTGAAGCTGATTTAGAAACTGTTGAATAAGTGTATCTTACCGTAAATTTTCAAATTTGAAGTCTATTTAGAAGTTGTTGATCAAGCATAAAGAATTAGAATCAAAATTCAAAATATTAAAATCATCTCCAAGATATCCTTGAATGATTTAGTCATTAAAAAAGGATAAACATGAGTTGAAGATAATTCTCACCTTCTTCTAACCGTTGGAAGACTCTAGAATAAAAGAAGAAAGGAATCAAAACGTAAAATATGTTTTCTAAGAAAATTTTTGTTACACTTAAATCGTGATTAAATTCTACCTTCTGAAATAGCACATAAAGTTTCTCAGATACTTCTTTACAAAGTTGAACTGAAGTGAATTATTCCTCAATTGTCATTTTTGTTTTAGTGCGAAATTATTTGAGATTTGTAATGTTGTCCTTAGTTATATTTTGTAAGCATTATTTGTTGTTTGAGGGTTGAGAGAAGTTTGTTTATATTTTGTAGATCTGTAAGTAGCTTAGATCATAGAGAAGATAGATAGGTAGAATGGAGTATTGTGAAGTCCATGTTTGATGAATACTTGTAAACTTCTCGTGATTTTGATATAGTGGATCAAGTGGAACAGCACTGGAAAAGTAGACTGGGTTTCCAACAGTAGAGCTGAAAGAGAGTAGTAGGTAGAAGGTAGAAGGTAGAAGGTTGAAGGTTGAAGGTTGAAGCTTTATAAATCTTAAGCTTGATATTCTCCTTCGTTATCTTTTAATTTGTGCCATTTAATTGTGTTAATTATTTGAGTATTGAATTATTAAAATACTACTATTCACCAAATTGAGATATTAAAAGGGGTAACTTTATTTTATAATGAAAAGGTTTTAAAAAGTTTAAAGATATTAATTCACCCCTCCTCTTGATATTTTATACGGGACCAACAATTGGTATCAGAGTTTTACTCTAATATCTTCTAGAGTTTAAGATCATGGGTGAACTAAGTGGTAGTTTAACAGTTCAACTTAGTAAGGCGCCATTTTTTGATAGAACTAACTTTCCCTATTGGAAATTCATGATGGAGACTTATGTAAAGGCATTAGACTATCAAGCTTGGCAAATCATCTCAATAAGAGATCTCAAAGTTCCAGCTATTGTTACATCAAATGATGATATCACCAAAGCCAAACTCAATTCAAAGGTTAAGAATTTACTTTTGAGTATTATTGCACATTTAGAGTTTTATCTAATTGCTTCATGTGCAACAGTTAAAGATATTTGGGAGACTTTAGTGCAAACCTATGAAGATACAGTAGCCATCAAGGACATAAGAATCAACTCGTTGGTTCAACAATATGAAACTTTTCGAATTCTCCTTAGTAAAGAAATCAAGGACTCTTTTAGTAAATTCACTACTATAACTAATGAATTGTCTTCTCTTGGCAAAATAATTAGTGATGCAAATATGGTATGCAAGATGCTAAGGATTCTTCTTAAAATTTGGAATGCAAAGAAAACTGCCATAGAAGAAGCTTGTGATCTAAAAACATTAACTTTGAGTCAATTGTATAGTAAGCTCATGGTATATAAAACTAATTTTCTCAAATCAGAAAGTACTTCAGAAGATACAAAAAAAAAGGGTCAAACCCTTTAAAGCCAAAGAAACAAATGTTGACTCTAAAGGAGAAGACTCATCTGAAGAAGAAGATGAGGATATGACATTTTTAGCTAAAAAGCTCAACAAATGGCTTAAGAAAAAATATAAGAAAACATTCACTAAAAGATTTACTACTAATAAGAACCGATCTATTGATGTAGGGAAGGTAATCAAAGAAAAAGAGAAGAAAAAGTTTAAAAAGGAAATTATCTGCTATGAATGCAAAAAGCTTGGACGTATCAAGTACAAATATCCAGTGCTAATAAAGAAAATCGAGAAATTTAAGAAGAAACGCAAATCTCTAATGACTACATGAAGTGACTTGGAAGATTTAGAAATTAAGTTAGAAAGTTTAGAAGAATGCAATGAAGCAAATCTATGTTTTATGGCACTCTCTGAGGTTGATTTTAAAACTAATTCTGATTCTGACTTAGAAGTACCTAATAATATATATGCTAAAATTAACAAAATCCTCAAAGCTCTTTCTAAGTCGAATAACAAGATATCTAAGCTTGAATAAGAAGTAAAGACATTAAAAAGCGAAAACCATGTTCTTAATCAAACTAATCAATTGCTAGGAGATGAAAATGATTTTCTGAAAAATGATTTTGAAGGATTGTAAATTACTCGTGAAGCCTTAGTCGATGAAAATCTTATTCTAAAGGAAGAAATTAAAAAATTGAAAATCGTGTGGAGGATTTATCTAAGTTAATCAAAAATAAATTCTATAAGTTTGATGAAAGTGATAACGAATTACAAATGTTGATTTTTTGCCAAAGGATGGATAATTTAAAATTTAGACTTGGTTTTGAATTTGAAGAAACATCTAAAATAAGGAAAGAAATAGTATCTGTTAAATCAAAATATGAAAATCAAGAAATTATCAAAGGAAGTGAAAACAACAAAACATTTGAACCTTTAAAAAAGTACAATAGAAAGCTCTCTTAAAACAACAAGAAGTATCTCTTCAGAGGGTATAATAGAAGGATGAATCAATGATATTTTAGAAAGAATCAAAATAAAAGGAAAGTGATAAGTAATAAGTATACTGAGCAGAAACCTTATGCTTGTTTCCTATGTAATAAACTAGGTCATATGGAGAAATATTGTTTTTACAAAAAATACAAGCTCAGCAATAATCAAGGTCCAATTTAAAAGATAAGCTTGAATTTTCATGGACCTAAGCTTCATTGGGTTTGTAAATAGACTTGATTATGTTGTGACATGTGCAGGATTATGAAGCTAAGATAAAAGGAACATGGTATCTTAATAATAGATGTTTGAGACAAACGACAGGTGATGCTTTATTGTCCACAAATCCAGAAAGGAAGGAAGATGGTTATGTGAAATTTGGTAACAATAGTAGAGGTAAAATAATTATGGTAAGTACAATTGGTTTCATACCTCATTCAATTGAGAACATGTTGTTGGTTAAAGGATTAAAACATAATTTATTAAATATAAGTTCGTTGTGTGATAAAGGATATAGAATAATTTTTGAACATGATAAATGTGTTGACTTTAACAAAGATGGACTTAAGTTGTTTGAAGGATTAAAAAAGAAGAATGTTTATTTAATTAAACCATTCAAAGTATCATTTGAAAGCTGTTTCATCTTAGTAAATGATAAGGCTATACTTTGACATAAAAGACTAGGACATGTGAACTTTCAACAACTGAAGAACTTGTTTAAAAAGAACTTAATTCAAGGTTTACCAAAACTACATGCTTATGAGAATATTCGTTGTGCTGCTTATCTTAAGAATAAGATGAGTTCATCTTCACATAAGAGTAAAAAAGTAATCTCTACTCAAAGACCTTTAGAGTTATTACACTTAGATCTATTTGGTCTAACTCGAACTCTAAGTCCTGGAAGAAATGAGCATGGACTTGTCATAGTAGATGACTTTTTTAGATTTACTTGAATCTTGTTCTTACATCATAAAAGCGATACTTTTAAAAGCTTTGAAATCTTTTCAAAAAGAGTGGAAAATGAAAAAGGTCTCTCCATCATCATTTTACAAACTGATCATGGAAAGGAATTTGAAAACTTAGATCTTATTTCGTTTTGTGGAGAAAAAGGCATCATTCATAAATTTTCCACATCTTATACTCTACAACAAAATGGAGTAGTTGAATGCAAAAACAAAACAATCCAAGAAATGAAGATAACTCTTCTTAATGAAAGTAATATAGCAGATTATTTCTAGGCAGAAGTAACTTCAATAGCTTGTTATATCATAAATTGTGTATATGTAAGACCCTTGACTAATAAAACTACTTATGAGATTTACAAAGGAAAAAAACCTACTGTTTTATATTTTCACACCTTTGGTGCAAGTGCTTTGTAAGGAAAACAGGAAAAGTTTTGAGAAAATTTGGAGAGAGAGTTGATGAAGCCATCTTTCTAGGCTACTTTCTAAACTTGAAGGCATATCAGGTATCTAATAAAGAAACAAAAGTGGTGGAAGAATCAATAAATGTCAAATTTATTAATGAAATAGGCCATGAAGAATTGGACAATGAAACTCCAATTGTCTCAAGTAAAAAGAATATATCATGTCTTGATTCAGAAAAAGGAAAGATAGAACCTCCTTTAGACAAAACAATAGAAGCTTCAAGGATACTTGATGTATCTAAAACAAAACTTGAATTAGAAGGTTTTTCAAAAACTAACACCAGGTTTGTTGAAATACGTCTAGAAGGTAAGTTAGAAGGTTTTGAATATTTTCATACTCCATCATCATCTTTTAAATTTAAAACTGATCATTCTCCTAAACTTATAATTGGTAATGTTATATTTGGAATAAGAACAAGATTGAGCTTACAAAACTTTGAAAATCATGTTTCCTTAATATCTAAACTTGAACCTCATTCAGTTGATGAAACTTTAAATGATAATAACTGGATCTTAGCTATGTAAGAAGAACTTAGCTAATTTCAAAGAAATCAAGTTTGGAGTTTGTTACCAAGACCTAAAAATAAGTTAATCATTGGAACTAAATGGGTTTTTAAGAACAAGCTAGACAAATATGGAAAAGTCATAAGAAACAAAGCACGTTTAGTGGCTAAAGGTTACTCTAAGGAAGAAGGAATAAACTATGATGAAACCTATGCTCCTGTTGCTAGGTTGAAAGTCATAAGATTATTATTTGCATTTGCATGTTCAAAAAATTTTAAGTTGTATTAGATAGATGTGAAAAGTGCTTTTCTGAATGGCTTTATAAAAGAGGAAGTATATGTTGATTAACCTCTTGGATTTGGAAATTTCTTCAAATTAGATCATGTGTATAAGTTAAAAAAGGTTTTGTATAGACTTAAACAGGCTCTTCGTGCGTGGTATGAAAAACTAAGTTAATTCTTAATTAAAAATGACTTTCAAAGGGAAAAAGTAGATACCATACTTTTCATGAAACATCATAGAGAAAATATGTTAGTTCTATAAATTTATGTTGATGATATTGTTTTTCGTGCAACTAATGAAAAATATTGCTAAGAGTTTTTAAGATTGATATAGGTAGAATTTGAGATGTTATTCATGAAAGAATTAAACTTCTTCTTGAGATTATAAATCAAACAATTAGAGAATAGAATATTTATTCATCAAGAGAAGTATAACAAATAGATATTGAAGAAATTTGGTTTTGAGAATACCAAGGATTCCTTAACTTCTATGAGTACCTTAACAAAGCTTGACATCACAGGTAATGGAAAAAAGGTAAATGAAAAACTATATCGAAGTTTAATTGTATCTTTTCTATATCTAGCTACTTTATGCCATAATATTCTATTCAGTACTTATGTATATACTAGATTTCAAAGTTCACCAACAAAAACATACTTAACTACAGTTGAAAAGATCTTTAAATATATAAAAAGCACTGTAAAATTAAGAATTTGATATCTTAAGAGTCAAAATTTTGATCTTATAGGATATTCAGATACTGATTATGTAGGTTGTAAAGTCGATAGGAAGAGTACTTAAGGAACTTGTTAGTTCTTAGGAGATAAGTTAGTTTCTTGGTCTTCTAAGAAATAAAGTTTTGTTGCTCTTTTAACTGCAGAAGTTGAATACATATCTATTGGAAATTGCTATGCATAGATACTTTGGTTAAAACAACCATTAAATGACTATGGGATAAGATATAAGAATATAATCATAAAATGTGATAATACTAGTGCTATTAATCTAACAAAAAAATCCAGTTTATCACTCAAGGTCAAAACATATAGAAATAAGGTATCATTTCATTCGTGATCATGTAACAAATAATGATGTGAGTATTGATTTTGTTCTAACCGAATATCAATTTGTTGATATATTTACAAAGCCCCTGGATAAATTAAGGTTTGAATTGATTCGTAATGAAATTATTGTGTGTAATCCTTTTTGTTAGAATAGAGATCATTTTATTAATTTCCCTTATTTTTCAAAACTTTGAACATGTGCTATTTTTTTTTTTTTCGTTTTCCCATTTATTGCATACGAAAAGGAGTAGGTCTTTAAACTCCTTAGTAGTGGGCCTATTAAATTAGCCCACATTCTTATGGATAAGGACCATTAATACTGATAGATTCATTTCTTTCCAATGTATAAAAGCCTTGCCATTTTTCTTCTTCTCATTTCATCAAGCTCTTCATATCTCATTTTCGTGTTTTTCTTCCCCCAAAATCATGGCTCTTAGAAAATCAATCTGAATTGCTGTAAAGGGAATTAAATCAAAAGTTCAAAACAATCCTAATAATCCAATTGTTCTCGATGAGCAAGAAACTAACACTACCATTCCTACAAATCCTTAACACAATTTACCCTTTGAAACACATCAAGATTCATCTGAAAAAATCATAACCCTAGAACTTCGTGATGAATTGAAGGAAGAAATTGCTTAGGAAGTGAATCAAAAGAATGGTTTTGAGGAACATTCTGAACCAATTCAGGAAGTAAATCAAAAGAATGCTCAGGATATGCAAGAATCTAGCTCATCTGAAGAAGTTGCTGAATCTAAAGGCTCTAGTTCTTCAGATAAGCCATTTGAAGGAAAGTTTAAAAGAGATCCTCCTAAATAACCTCCTGTACCAAAACCGAAGAAGACTAAATGAGTGTCTAAGGTTACTACCCCAATAAAGAAGACTTCAAAATCTTCTAAAGATGTGCAAAGGTCATTAAAAGTAATGACCTCAATTCCCTCCTCCAAATCAAAAGAAAAACCTAACAAAAGATATACAATAAAAAGTAAAAATCTGTCTATCAAAGATTCTTTTTATTTAGATTTAGAATTATTTGAAAAGAGTGATTTTTACTGGAAGGAGTATTTGGATGGGTTAGGTTTGAATGGTTTGGTTGATATGAGATGAATTATTTATGGAGAACTTGTAGATGAGTTTTACAGAAAACTTGATAACAAGAATTAAGAAGTGTGGAAGTCAGTTGTATTGGGCCAAAAAATTGAAATATCAAAGAAGGATATCTTGAAATGCTTCGGCATTAAGGAAATATAAGATGATGAGAACTTAGTACAAATGACTAAAGAGAATGTGTTCACAGAGTTAAATGATGGAGTAGAGTTTGGTATAGGTAGAGATATTTATAGCATTGAATTTGAGTTGTTAATTAGAATTTTACATAAAATTGTCAACACATTTATGTTACATAGAAGGGGCAGTACAACCTAATATGTAGGGAGGCTTGAAACCACGAATGAGGTATTTGAGATGCAAATGAGAATAAAGAATAGAAAATGAAAATGGGGGTTTTGATAGAGAATGTATATGGATATCATGCGCCAAGACATAAACAAAATCAGGGGTTGAGCTTGAAATAGGGTTTGATATGACTTGCAAACACTAAATGTCAGTCGGGATTCAAATGAGGGATAGATACAACTCACTAATTTACTCAAATGAGGGGTTCACCACAATTTTAAGGTTATGATTGATAGGAATGCAAGAAGAATTAAAGAGTTAACCAACACTTAATAATCCGAAAAAGGTAAGCTTTAAAAGCTTAGGAGTATCTTTACTCAAAAAGGAATGTTTAAGTGTCTGAATGTTCTTCACTATCTCAAAGGTCCCCTTTGCTAATTACAAAAAATGCTATTTATAGCAAATCTTAAAACCCTAGTGGCAAAATTATAAATAATGCACAAGGCCTTAAACCTTAAAAAATGGGCCTATAATTAAAACAAAAGAAATATTCACAAGAATACAAAACTGTGTGTTTAATAGAAGAAGTTGGCATGCAGTAATTCGAGTTATCTTAGAAGGGGTAAGATTCGAACTAGGTAAGGTTGGCAATTGGATGTCTAGGTTTAGGTAAGAGCTCTTGAAGTCCTGTAATAGTTAGTCGAGATACTTGAAAGGTCGGCCTATAGTTGTTGAGTTCTACCATTGCTCAACATTAGTCTCTCCATGACGTGTCGAATGGATCTTTGGCCTCAAGGTCTCAATTATGTGGTATCTTGACTTCTCAACAGATAATAGACTTGATGTTGAGTGTTCCATTTTCTCCCTTTCGACCTTCTGGCATCAGCTCAGCTTTGGTAAAAACTGTTTGGCCTTGGGTTGGAACAGGTTGGCTTTAGCTTTTGACAAGTCGACTTCGGCTTAGAGATAGTCGTAGGCTGATTTTTATCATTATCGTGGGGTTGAAAAGAAGTTATCCTTGACATTAAACAATGAGCATGGGCTTTGATGTCGAACAAACTTCTCTTCCCTTTTCTCTTCATCATGGGTACCGAGTGGCTCTAGATTTCCTAGACAATCATGGGGGCTAAGCAATAGCTCTTTCCATCCTTCCGAACTGTATAAGTATTAACAAAGTCATAATGGACCACTTTCTAGTCGTACTTTTAGGGTTAACCAAGAAGTAAATTTGATGCATTCATAGGTACTACATTGAAGTCAATCTCATCTTCGTATTGCCCAGCCTTGAATGCTATTCAAGCTCTCTTATTGACATGGACCATACCTTTGTCATTAAACCACTTTAATCCATAAGGTTAAGGATGTAGGTAGGTTAGCATTGGCATCTTCATCTTCTTTACTAGCTAGGCAAAAATGACATTGGTGTAGCTTCCTCCATCAATAACTAAGGAACAGGTCTTCCCATTCACTAAATATTGAATATGAAATAAGTTTTTCGTTTGTCTAGGATTTGCTTTTAGGTCGGCTCGTTGGCTCGTCATGGATAAGAGTTCATCTAGATTATCAGTATAGACATTTTCTTCTATCAACTTGTCTTCTGAACTCTTGTCACTTTGACTCTCTACTTAAGCTTTGGGTCCTTCGCCCTTCAAGATCATGATCCTTTTATTTGGACATTGAGAAGCAATATGCCCATAGCCTAAGCACCCGAAGCATTTAACTTCTCGGGCCTTGGTGTCAAGTACCTTTTCCTTCTCTATCTCAGCCTAATTGGGTTGATTAGACTTACCTTTCTCCATCTTCTTCTCTAGCCTTCTCTTGGCATACTTCTCAGGCTTAAGACTAACTGGTTGAGGTAAGTTAATTGGCCTCTAGTGCCTCTTCCTCCTTTATCTTTCCACCTTCAATGCTAAATTGATTAGCTCATCTAGTGAGTTAAATGGCTACAATTCTTCTATGTCGGCAATGTCATCTTAGAGTCCACTCAAGAACCTGGCAATAGTGCGGTCCCATGGCTCGGTAATCTCACATCTTGTCATTAAGGTCTCAAACTCTCACAAGTACTCTTCAACACTATTTCGACCTTGCCTAAAGTATTGAAGGCATGGAGCATCTTTTGCTTAAAGTAAGTTGGCACAAAGCACTGATTCATGAAATGCTTCATAAGCCTCCAAGTCTTGATTGGCTCTTCTTCTTCAACATCTTGCTTGGCAACCAATTTATTCTACCAATGACTTGCATATTTAATAAGGGATAATGAAGCCAGCTTAACCTTTGTTCGATCGTTACATCTGTAGCATTCAAACAACTTTTTGACTTAAGGAACCTAATCTAAGAACTCTTCAGGTCGATAGCTTCCATTGAAAGTTAGCAACTTAAGCTTGATATTATCAAGTCTTCGACCAAGTGTTCAGGGTTCACCTCCAGCATTTTAAGCTGGTCGGTTCACCTTAAATTGGCTACTTTTGTTGGAGCTTTGCTCGACCATATTTCTTTTTAGCCATGACTCTCTTCTTTGGGCTCTTGGGTTCTCGACATTAATACTTCTGTCATTGCCTCTTCTCAGTTCAGGTTAGATTTCTCTCCTTCTTAGCAGTTGTTTATCATTATCAAGCTCATTGGAACCACTTTTACTGGTGGGTGTTCGTTCCCTTCTTTCACCTCGACCAATACATTTGTGGCTTTTGACTAAACCAGTAAACTCCTAGATAGAGTCAATAAGATTCTAAATCTAATATTCTAAGTTATCAATGTATCTCCTCAAGCTTTCGTGAGGACTATCTCTACTATTATTAACATTATCTTCCGACATTCTTGTTCATACAATAATATTTAGAGAAAATTTGAATAACATGATTTACAACAAAGCACAACTATAGTAACCCAGAAATGACTACTACTCAACTTCTATAGCATCCTATAATTGACAAACACTTCTTTAGCAACTAGAATCAACTGCTAAAATTATTGTTACTTGACTTAATAGTAGCATAATACTACGGCTACTAAGAGTACGAACAACACACTACACTACAGAATGACAACTAACAGATGTTCAGATGATAAAGCAAACTTTAAAGAACACTAATACGCGTATCTCCTAAAGCTTTAATATTAAGATGATACACAATAGGGCTTGAAACCACGGATGATGTATTCGGGATTCAAATGAGAATAGGGAACAGAAAGTGAAAATGGGGGTGTTGATAGTGAATGTGTATAAATATCATGCATCAAGACACAAACATAATTAAGGGCAGAGTATAAAATAAGGTTTGATATGACTTACAATCACTAAATGTCACTCGAGATTCAAAACAGAGTTAGATGCAACTTACTAACTTACTCAAATGAGGGGTTCACCATAATCTTAAGGTTAAGATTGATAAGAACGCAAGAAGAATTAAAGAGTTAACCAGCACTTAATAATTCGAAAAAGGTAAGCTTTAAGAGCTCAGGAGTATCTTTACTAAAAAAGGAATGTTTAAGTGTCTAAATGTTCTTCACTATCTCAAAGGTCCCCCCTACTAATTACAAAAGTTGCTACTTATAGCAAATTTTAAAACCCTAGTGGCAAAACTATAAATAATGTATAAGGCCTTAAACCTTAAAGAATGGGCCCATAATTAAAATAAAGGAAATATTCACAAGAGTACAAAATTGTGCATTTAATAGAAGAAGTTGGCATGTAGTCATTTAGGTTGTCCTAGAAGGAGCATGATTCGAACTAGGCAAGGTCAGCAACTGGATGTCCAGGTTTGGATAAGAGCTCTTGAAGTCCTGTAGTGCTTGGTTGAGATACTTGAAAGGTCGGCCCACAGTTGCTGAGTTCTATGATTGCTCGGCACTAGTCTTTCCACAATGAGCTGAGTGGATCTTTGGCCTTGAGGTCTTAACTATATGGTATGCTTCTCGATAGATGACAAACTTGATGTCGAGTGTTTCCTTTTCTCCCTTTCGGCCTTCTGGCATTAGCTAAGCTTTGGTAAAAACAATTGGGCCTCAAGTTGGAATAGGTCGGCTTCAGCTTGGAGATAATCACAAGTTGATTCCTATCAATAACCTATGTAACAAGAGAAGATGCACTAGTTATTCTAGCAATGCTAGGGAAGACAAAAGTGGGTGTTGTCAAACTTATGATGAGACATATATGGTAGCATTTAGATGTTTAGCCATATGGGAATTTATTGATGACTCTCTTCAAGTTCAAGAAATTGAAAATACCAAGAGAAGCAACTTGTCCTTTCTATCCTATTAAACTCAGAGAAAGAATTTTTAAACAGATAGGGATTTATGTGAATGAGAAACTTTGGCATTCACATAATGGAGGCATTTTTATTCACCCTTCGAATCTTAGAAGAAGGGTAATCATAATTGAAGAGGAGAATAATGAAAAGAAAAGGAAGTGAGGAAAGGAACTTGATGAAAAGGAACCAAAGAGGAAACGAAAATTGGTAAGAAGATCAAGTGGGATAGAATTCAAGGAAGCGATTAGGTCATCTTTAGATAGTGATTCAAAAAGTATAGAGTTATTGCCTGTTTCCTCCAAACAAAGAGAAAGCTCAACTTTTGTTCAACAACTTTTTGAAGGAATTAAGGAAGTTGTAGGCAGGTTAGTCAGGGATCAGATTACAAGAATGAAGGATTTGTTTAAAGCTTCGGTAAAAAGAAATTATCATAGAATCAAATCTTGATGACCAAGCTCATCTTATTGATCTTCCTTCTGAACCCCTTAAATAGATCCAAACAATTGAACCATCTATTCCTATCTTAGATCCTCACCTTACACCAACTGAACCTCATTCCCATATGGTTTCTATTTAGCTAACTGATCAAACTGATCCAATACCTACTCTAGCTTCTGACAAAACTCTTGTCATCTCCATATATTCTTCAGGTCCTAAATTTCCAACACCTTAAATTGCTACTCTTGTTCTGAGCCCTGAAGAACATATACCTCTAGAAGGAAACACATAAACTCTTTCTATTGCTTCCTCTAGAGAAGACTCTATACTAGTTCTAGCTCAAACCTCACCTACGTTTGACAAAAACTAACTTCCTCTATGGCGACATCATTTGAAGCAAATTCTTCTCCTAGTAAGGCGCTTACAACCTATTCTAGCAGATTTAAACTTTATGCTAGGAAGAAAACAAAAAGATCTAAGAAATGTTTTTCTTTCTCTTTTTAGTATTTTAGTCTCAGCTTTGTGATTATGATCTTTTGTCTCATTCAAACTTTGTTATGATTTCCTTTGTTTTTTGATGAATAGTCCTTCTGTAGACTTGGTCATTTTCTTTCTGTTTTTTATGATAACAAAAATACATGAATGCTAATGAATTATCAAGAATACAGGCATTCAAAAGGGTTCTTAGAAAGTTAAAAATTGCAAATTGTGTTGTTTTCGAAAACTTATTCAGAAGGTTTAAATTGTTTGAAAAAGAGACTAGTTTGAAAATCTTTAGAAAGTATTTTAGAAGCTTTTATAAGAAAAATTGGTATAACACTTCAGAAACTTGTTCATAAACTTAAAGAAAAGAAAACTGATACTCTTCAAAAGTTTATTTAGACAATTAGTTTGGAAGAATAACGTGGAAAATTAACTCATATCATATTCAAATTAAACAAGGCTTAGCTCCATTAGATTGAGTATATTAGGAAAATATAGTCAATCCCATTTCACTAAAGATGGAATTAAAAATCTATGAGGATTATTTAAGTGAACATATTTTTGGAAAATCAAGGAATATACGAATCGATAAGGATAAGTTTAGTTTCAAATATTATGGGATTTCATTTTCTAAGATTGAAGTTGATTTGGAAACTGTCGGATAAGTGTATCTTACCATAAATTTTCAAATTTGAAATCTATTTGGAGGTTGCTGATCAAGCATAAAGAATTATAATCAAAATTCAAAATATCGAAATCATCTCCAAGATATCCTTGAATGATTTAGTCATTAAAAAAGGATAAACATGAGTTGAAGATAATTCTCACCTTCTTCTAACCATTGGAAGACTCTAGAATAAAAGAAAAAAGGAATTAAAATGTAAAATATGTTTATTAAGAAAATTTTCGTTACACTTAAATTGTGATTAAATTCTACCTTCTGAAATAGCACTTAAAGTTTCTCAAATACTTCTTTACAAAGTTGAACTGAAGCGAATTATTCCTCAATTGTCATTTTTGTTTTAGTGCGAAATTATTTGAGATTTGTAATGTTGTCCTCAGTTATATTTTGTAAGCATTATTTGTTGTTTGAGGGTTGAGAGAAGTTTGTTTATATTTTGTAGATCTATAACTAGCCTAGATTGTAGGGAAGATAGATAGGTAGAATGGAGTATTGTGAAGTCCATGTTTAATGAATGGTTGTAAACTTCTCGTGATTTTAATATAGTAGATCAAGTGGAACAGTATTGATAAAGTAAATTGGGTTCTTAGCAGTGGAGCTGGAAGAGAGTAGTAGGTAGAAAGTCAAAGGTTAAAGCTCTATAAATCTTACGCCTGATATTCTCCTTTCTTATCTTTTTAATTTGCACCATTTAATTTAGTTAATTATTTGTGTGTTGAATTATTAAAATACCAATGTTGAGAGGGGTAACTTTATTTTACAATGAAAAAAATTTAAAAGGTTCAAATATATCAATCCACCCCCCTTCTTGATATCTTATACGAGACCGATAAAGTTGTTTGTGAATTTAAAGTTAATGTACTATGCATGTTACTTGTTTGATAAAATGCTTAGTTAGATTTCGTTTTACAATAATTAAAGAAGAATAGATTTCAAACACTTGTTTGATAAATTTCCTAATTAATTTTTTGTTACGTTTTTTTTTTTTTTTTTGCATATATCTTCAAGTTTTGTTGAGCTGTAAAAATGGGTTTCTAATGTTTAGATGCTTTTGTAAATGATGATGGTGCCATTTTTTTTTTTTTCAAAACCGTGATTTTTGTGTTCTATAAGTGTTAATTGGTGTCTAGTGGAGTTGGATTTTTTCAATTTTTTTCAACTGTAAAAGAGTACTTTGTGTTGTATATATGCTATGTATAATCCATTGCTTAAGTTGCCTATTAAATTTTGGGTTTGGTGGTGCTGATATGTGTTAGAAATATTTATCAGTTTTGTAATTAACTTACTTTTAGAGTTAGTTAAGCAGTTTACATCAGTTAGTGCAATAAACTATTTCACTTGTGGCCTTATGTATATAAGAATAACTTTGAACATTCATCAGTTAGAGCATTATATTTTCTTCCACATATTCTTTCCACATCTATTTCTGTTCTTCCTTTATGTTTTGCCTATTTGTTTGGCATTACTGCAACTCATTTGAGTTGCATTGAATGAGAATTTGCTTCGCAACATGGTATTAAAGCATCACAGTTGAATTGACAATGTCATCTTCACCTTTGGAAGACGTTAACCCACCATATTACATCCACCATTCCGGCTTACAAAGTTCAGTAATAATTAGACCAGTACTTTTTAGTCTTAACTACAACACTTAGAGTTGCTCATTCACTTTAGCACTTTCAATTTGAAATAAAATCGATTTTGTTGATGGATCTATTCAAGAACCAGCTAAATTTGATAAGATGTATTTAATTTAAAGTAGATGCAACAATTTGATTGTTGATTGGTTACTTTGCTCAATTTCATAGCAAGTTGCTGCTACGGTGTTGTATATGCACTTAGCTAAAGAGATCTACGACAAATTAAAGGTACGTTTCTCACAGCCAAATAACATGAGAATCTGTTAGTTGTATCATTTGTTAAGTAGTATTATGCAAAGTTCTAGAACTGTGGATGAGTATTTCATTGAATTGAATGTAATTTGGGAAGAGTTGTGAAATTTCAGGCCTTTACTACATTCTTCTTACGGTTCTTGCAATAAAAAATGCTTTGATAAGTTTGTAGAAATGTATGAAAAAGATTACCTATTTAAGTTTTTGGATGGATTGAATGAAAGTTTCTTAGCTTTCCAATCCCAGATTTTAGTTTTGAAACCTTTTCCCATACTGGATGAAGCTTATAATCTAGTAGTGCGAGATGAATTTCAAAGAGCAAATCATCCAAAAGATCTTGTTTTATCAAATATCTCTATTATAGTGAGCTGGATAATAAGTTAAGGAGTAGATCTGAAATTGTATGTAGCTATTATCGTAAGAAGGGCCACTTGGAAGAGAAATGTTTCAAACTAATTGGTTTTCCATCTTATTGGTTTTGTATAAGATATTACAGAAGGGGGGTAGGGGGCTGGGGTAGTGGCGGCATGGTGAATTGATATCTCTAAACCTTTTGAAACTTTTTCTATATAAGTTGAAAATAATCCTTTTAATAACTTAATTTGGTAAACAATGGTACTTTAATGATTCAACACATGATTAATAATATAAGTAAATAATTTAAAGTAAAGAAGATAGAGAGAAGAATATCAAGCTCAGGAATTATAGAGTTTTGGCCTTTTACCTATTGGTCTCTTTCAACTCCACTATTAGGAACCCGATCTACTTTACTGATACTGCTCTACTTTATCCACTATACCAAAATTATGAGAAGTTTACAAGCAACAGCCACATATAGGCTTTACTGCACTCTACTTTACCAATTTAGTCTCTCTTCAATCTAGGCTAATATAGATCTTTAGAGTACAAACTAACTTCTCTTAACTTCAAACATCAAACAAATTTTACAAGAAAAACAAGTGAGAGTAACAATATGAATCTCAAAAGATTTTTGATAAAGACATAGGTGATGATTGATGAGAGATACATTTCAGTACAACTTTTTGAAGTAGTATTTGAAATTCATTATGTACTCTTTCAGATAGTAGAAATTGCTTACGATTTAAGTGTAAAATATGTGTAATGTTTTGCTTCTTAGATTTGTACTTATAATTTTGAATCAATTTTTCTTTTATACTTGAGTTTTCTAATGGTTAAAAAAATGATGAGAATTATCTTCAAATCATGTTTATCCCTTTCAACGTGTAGATAATCCATAGATATTTTTGAGAAAATCTTGGCGATTTGAATTTTAAATCTGATCTTCTAAGCTTGGTAAGATATGCTTGATTAGCAACTCCTAGAGAAGCTTCAAATTTGAATATTTAGGGTAAGTTATGCTTAATTAGCAATTTCCAGATAAGCTTTAGTCTAAAAAAAATGAAATCCCATAAGATCTGAAACCAATCTTATCTTTATCATCTTTGTATATATCTTGATTCATTCAAATATACGTTCGCTTAAAAATAATCCCCATGGATTCTTAATTCCATCTTAAGTGAAATGGGATTAAGTGTATTTTCCTAATATATCTAATCTAGTGGAGCTAGGTCTTGTGACTCTCGAATATGATATTATGTTAATTTTCCAGTTAGTCTTCTAGACTATTTATCTGAATAACTTTCTAAAGAGTATCGGTCTTCTTTTCTTCAAAGTCTTTCAATACGATTTTAAAATTTTGTACCGATTATTTTTATAAAAGCTTCTGAAGCATTTGTTGAATATTTTCAAACTTGTCTCTTTTTTTAAATCAAATTAAACCTTCTGAATAAATTTTTGAAACTAACTCAATTTGTAATTTTAGACTTTTTGACAAATTGTTTGAATACCTACATACTTGATAATTCATTAGCATTCTTTTCTTTTTGTTATCATCAAAATTCATGAGAGATATCTAATACACCTTATTTTAAGAATAATAGTGCTAAGCAACAATTGGCTTGATTAAATCATGTGGCTTCTGGATATGGTAGAGGTCGATTGGTGAATAAAGTTGAATCTTAATTGGATAGCAATTATAGTCTAGCGAATGTAGGAAAAGTAATCTGTTAGCGTGTCTAAAGATGAGCTGCTTAGTTTATTGAGTCTATTGAATGTTATAGAACATCATAACACAGCTTCTGCAGTATCTTTAGATTTTAGCATAGCTCCTATGTAAGATGGTTCTCATGAAGCTATTCCTTTAATGAGTCATATGGAAGGTACTACTACTTTTTCTTGTTTCCCACAATCAGGTATTATCACGTACATTCTCGATTGTGGAGCTATGGACCATATGGTTAGTATATTTCATTTGTTTCACACATATACTTCAATTACTCATAGGCAAGTGTCATTACCTAATGGTCAACAAATTGTTGTAATGCATATTAGCACTGTTAAGCCCTATTTTGGTTAACATTTAACCTATATTAAGTTCAGTCCGTTTAATATAAATTACTTAATATTAAACTAAGAAAAAAATTTTTCTTAAAATATTTTAAAATTAGAGTCACTAACTAGTTCAACTGGTAAAAAATGAAATTAAGTTTTCGAGTGGGAAAACCCTAATTTGACTACTAGTCTGCGGATATTTTAAAAAATTTGATTTTTAGAAAATTAAACCAGAAAAATTAGGTTCGAAGGTTAACTTATTAAGACTAAGTCACCATATAAAAACGAAAGAAAAATTGATGAGTTTTTATTTTTATAATTTTCTAAAAATACTAATATATATATAAATATAAAAAAGATAACTAAAGTAAAATTTTTATTATTATGAATTTCTAAGAAAAGGGAAAAAGTTATTTTTATTTTTATACGGTTGCCTCAAAGATACCTACTTGTTAGTCGAGATTAAACCGGCTGTAGTTCTCTTTTTATAAAATTTTTCTTGGGTAGATTCTTTCTATTTAAAAAAAGAAAAACCTAGTTAAGTTTATGTTTATTTATCAATTTATTTTTTTTTTAAAAACCTAAGAAATCTAATTTTCTCGAGCTTAAGAAAATCCTAACTAATTAAATCTTTTAGAAAACTCTAATTAAGATTTTTTATTTTTAAAACCACTACATGTTAAAATATCTTTTCTAAATTCTAATTATAAGATATATTGAAGATACGGTTAGATACGTATCTTTTCTAAATCTTAATTACTAGATATGTATCTTGATACATATTTTTTTTCTAAATCTCAACCGTAAGATACGTATTTTAACCGTATGATACGTATCTCAACTGCAAAAAAAAAATATATATTTTTCAAGAAACACAATTTTATTATTAAAAAAAATGTAAGATACGTATTTCAACCGTATGATACGTATTTCAACTGCAAAAAAACATATATTTTTCAAAAAACACAATTTTATTATTAAAAAAATGCAATTTTTCATTTAACTAAATTTTATGGAAGATTAAGATTATCAATAAAAACGCAATATGAAAATAATAGACCTAACTAACTAATAAAACAAAGAAATAAAAATAAAAATTTACCTATGTGTAAAGTCGCATGCGATCTTATCAGTGTTGTGTCCATCGGAGTGTTCGTCATGCTCGTGACTGTGAAGTGAATTGTGCAATCGAGGACTTGCAAGTATTGTGACGTTCAATTGTGGAATTGCTGTACAGTTGATTGTGGGTCGGTGCTATCGGATTTGTGGAATTGGATGTTGGAATTGGCATTGAATTTTGATTATGTCTTGACTTGGAATTTGGAGTCGGAAATTTGGATTGTAGGCATTGGATTTGTGGAATTAGATGTTGGCCTGGACTCCGGACGATGGACTCGACTTCGACTTTAGAATTGGACATTGACCTGGACTTCAGATTATCGGCTTCGGATTCTTGGATTTCAATTGTGGAAATTTGGATTTTGGATCGTCAGGCTTGGGACGGACGTTAGGCTTCGGATGGACGTCAGGCTTCACAATTGATTTTCGTTGGTTTCGGTAGATTAGGAAATGACTTGTGGAAATTGGAGTTTGGTCTTTGTTTGGGAATTGTATTTGCGAGTGAATTTGTAGGAATAAAAAAAAAAACTCCCCTAACGTCATGTGCCATTGTGTTATTTTTATAAAGTCATAATCGTATCTTTCGTATCTTTGATAAAAATATAGGATAATGATTTTTCAAAAATTTACCTTTAACTTCTATAAAACCCTTCTCAATTTAGGCTTTCTATTTGTTTAGGGCCCAATTCGATTCGATTAGTTATAGCTTAATGACTTATCTAATAAATCCTAAATCTATTCAAGTCCAATATAAATTAGATAAAATTCTATTTTAAATCAGATTAGGCTAAAATTATTTTAATAAAGCCCAATTTTCAAATGACTTAATGATTTATCAAATTGATCACACACCATTATTTGATTTAATATTAAACGATTTGACGTGACTCGAATCGACTCGATACGATACAACTTGATACTTGACTTAACTCGATATAATTCGATTCGATACGACATAATTCGATACGATTCGACTTGATACGATACGATTTGACTTGACTCTCTCTTTTTATTTTTTTTTTCATTTTTATTTTTTTAATTTTTTCTTTTTTAATTTTTTTCTTATTTTTTTTTGTTTTATTTATTTTTTAACCTAACTCAACTAAAATAAAATGAAAATAAAAAATGGCAAAAATGAGGTGTCTACAAGTACTATTGTTCTATCTTCAAATTTGGTTCTATACATCGTACCATATCTTCCTTCATTCAATCCTAACCTTATATATGTCAATAAACTAGTACAAGATAGCAGATGTGTAGTTATTTTCACAAAAGGGATTGCTTTTATTTAGGACTTTTCCAATCAAAAGCTGATCGGGTTAAGCTCAAGCTAAGTAAGGTTTATGTCTATTGGAGTCACAAAGTGCAGCCTATAAGGCATAAAATTCATCTAGTTTTGTTCTAAACCAGAGTTCTCTTTTGAATGTAATAACTCATTTGCCAAAAGCTTTTAATATCTGGCATTTTCGATTTGGGCATCCATCTTACAGTCAAGTGAAACAAATAAGTTAGTTGTATCGTTTTGATTGTATGATATGTCCTATCCCTAAGCAGAAACACAATGTCTTTCTTGTACATTTTAGAGAATAACTATTACTTTTTAGCTAATTCATTTAGATAATTGGGGACCCTACTCTACCCTAACTTTAGAAGGACATAAGTACTTTCTTGCGATAGTAGACGATTTTACAAGAGTGACATGGGTATTGTTGATGAGATCTAAACATGAAGTATTTATGATTGTACCTACTTTTCATCGGATAGTGTTGACTCAATTTAGTACACACATTAAGATTATTAGAAGTGACAATGGAAAGGTTAACTCAGTTTTATGCTGATAATGGTATTTTACACTAAACTTAGTGTGTTGAAACTCCACAATATAATGGTATTGTAGAATGCAAGCATCAACACTTAATTGCTATAGCTAGAGCATTATTGTTACAATCCTCTTTGTCTTTGAATTTCTTGGGGGATGTTGTTTTACCAGCAACATATTTGATTAACAGGTTACCAACCGATGTATTGTAAGGAAAAATACCTTTTTAGTTGTTATTTAGCAAAATACCTTCTTACTCTTGTCTTAAAGTTTTTGGTTCGTTATGTTTTGTTTCTACACTCACACGAGACATATCAAAATTTGATTCTTATGCTCATTGTTGTGTGTTTATTGGATATTCAATTGGAGTGAAGGGTTATAGAGCATATGATTTAGTAAACAAGAAATAACTCATATCTAGGGATGTTCGATTTCTTGAACATATTTTTCCCTTTTGATTCGTATCTTAGCAATAGGTAGCTTTACCCCTGTTTCTAATATCATTGACTATTACTAAAACTTTGTTGAATTCAGATTACATATTTTCCTTATTTCTAAATAGTGCCGACTAATATCAGCAAGATAGAATTGTTACTTTTGGGCAGAGAGGTGGTATTGTTACTTCTGGGCAACTAGATTTTCAACATACTACTGTTTTTAATAATTCTCATTCAATACAGTTGAGGCATAGTATTAGAGAGCGTAGATGTCTTATCTTCGGGATTATCATCTTAATATGATGAAGTTTGCTAATGCTTTAGCTGTATCTTTCACTACTCATCCTTTGCATTAGGTGTTTTTGTATGACGCATTATCTCCTAGTTTTCGAGCCTTCAATGCTTAGCTTTCACAACATTTTGAGCTTACTAGCTATGAGCAAGCTAAAAGGATTGAGCCTTAGCATAAGGCAATGTAAGAAGATTTGGATTCACTTATAGCTAATGATACTTGGACTCTTGTTTCTTTAACAATAGGTAAACACATATTAGGATGCAAATGGGTGTATAAATTAAAGACTAAGGAAGATGGCACTATTGGCAGATATAAGGCTTGAATTGTGGCAAAAGGATATAGCTAAAAGGAAGGATTTGACCATACTAAGACTTTTAGTCTAGTAATCAAACATACTATTGTTTGGCTATTCTTTTATCTAGTAACAACCCATAATTGGCATGTGCATCAAATTGATGTGCACAATGCTTTTTTAGATAGGGACTTATATGAAGAAGTAGACATGGATTTACCACCTTGGTTAGATGTTTCAGCACAATCTTCTTCACAAAGTAAGCTTGTTTGTAAGCTTAATAAGTCTCTCTATGGTCTTAAGCAAGCTTCCAAGCAATGGAATGCTAAGCTTACTAAATCCCTTTTAGCGTATGGATTCAAATAATCTTATTGCGACTATTCACTGTTTGTTAAAGGATCAAGGGATGATAAGGTTGTCCTTGTATATGTTGAAGATGTTGTTATCATTAGTAAACAACTTGGTCTTATAGATCATTTTAAGATGTTTATGCATACTCAGTTTAAGATAAATGACATTGGTGTGCTCAAATCTTTTATTAGGTTAGAACTTGTAAGGTCTGTACAAGGATTGGCTCTTTCATAATGCAAGTTTACCTTAGATTTGTTGGCTAATACAGGGTTTCTTAGAGTTAAACAATCGACAACTTCTATTGTCCTTAATCATAAGCTCACTAGGGATGATCCTTCTAATTCAGTAGATGCTTTACAGTACCACTGAACTATTGGAAAGCTTCTTTATCTTTGCATCACTCTGTCTGATATCGTTCACTCCATTCATGTTCTTAGTCAATTTATGGACAAACCTAAGTGTATTCATTAGCTTGCGTTAGAAAGAGTATTGAAGTATATTAAAGGTTCAATTGGACAAGGGTTTTTCTTTTCTGCTATTAATGACTTAGTGCTTTGGGCATATGGTGACAGTGATTGGGGTGGTTGTCTAGATTCTTGAAGGTCTATTATAGGGTTTTGTGTTTTTCTTGGTAACTCTTTACTTAATTGGAAATCGAAGAAGCAGAGTACAATTGCTAGAAGTTTGGCAAAGGTAGAAAATAAGGCACTTGTTGCAACCACTCGTGAAGTTTTGTGGTCAATTTCCTTACTTAAGGAGTTTCATATTCGATGCTCATTACTAGTACAACTCTACTGTGATAATCAATTAGCTCTTCACATTGCTATGAATCCTATCTTTCATGAACACACAAAACACCTGGAAATGGATCTGCATTTTGTGAGAGATAAAGTGGTTGATGGGGTGATTTTACCTGCACATGTTTCCATTAAACTCCAATTAGCTGACATCTTTATTAAAGGATTAGTAGCTAATCACTTTCATTCCCTTTTATCCAAAATGGGAGTAATTAACATTTACTCTCTATCTTGTGAGGGGGGGAGGAGGTATGTGTTAGAAATATTTATCAATTTTGTAACTAACTTATTGTTAGAGTTAATTAGATGGTTAGTTAAGCAATTTACGTCAATTAGTGTAATTAGCCTTACTGTTTCACTTGCGGCCTCATGTATATAAGGAGAACTTTGTACATTGATCAGTTGGAGCATTATATTTTCTTCTACATATTCTTTCCACATTCGTTTCCTTTCTTCCTTTACATTTTGCTTATTTGTTTTGCACTACCATAGCTTACTTGAGTTGCACTGAATAAGACTTTTCTTACGCAACAATATGCAGATAACTGATAAGAGTTTGTAATCTATCTCACAATTGATGTAGTTAGAAGATTTGATTTTAGAAGGATGTTTTTGTGTAGATAAAGTAGTAGAAAAATGGCTGCAATTCATAAAAGGTACTTTGTTGATGGAATCTTATCGCTAGCTTTCAAGTTTGATGATCTTTTGAATCTTATTTCTTGGCAAGAATCAACACATAAACTTATATATTGCCTTAATAAGTGTCCATGGGCCATCATTAACATAATCTAATCTTTAATTATGATACTTAAACATACCCATCTTTGAAAAAAATGGAGTAAAATATACTTACAACATTTTCCTCCTAATAATGAATTACATATGTCAATGATGTATGTTTGAGTGGATCTATAATTTTTTTTTTATAAAAATAAAATTTTATTCAAATCATTTTTAGATTTAATTTTGTTTTGGATAAGAAAAGCTAAGTATTTTGTCATGAAGTGAGTTCGTAATAAGCATATAAATATACTCCTATTAAAGACTAAGATGAGTCATAGGCTAAGATCTCATAAAGGAATGAGAACTATTAAAAGGTAATTTATTATGATTCATTTTGGTTTTCTTCCATGTTGAATGCTTATTGCTAGTTTCATTTTCTATTGTAAACTCTTGATGCATTAAGTTGTTAGAATATAAGTTAAGTGGAGTTGTCTTCAATACTAAATAGCAGTGAAGGTCTTTGACACCTTTCTTTGGTACATGGTTCATCTATATTGATTACTCTACATTTACTTTCTTTTATATTTTAAACTAGGTTAGGCCACCTAATGAAAATAAGACTTGAGTACTATTATCATTGTTGATGCACAATGCTAAATTATTTATAAAATGTTCTCGTTTTATTTATGTTTTAGGTCACTTTTGCTCTAGCATCTAGGTTGAAAAAGTTTTCCTCCTTGAAATCACTAAAATTAGATGGTTTTCTCATATATTTGTGCTACTTTGAAGGCCATTGGAGATTTCTATGTATCACATAGAGAGTTGAGCTTAAGCAAATGTTGTGGAGTGATTGATGAAGGGTTATCTTCATTCATAAAAAAATAGAGCCAATTGAGGAAGCTAGATATCATCTTGCTGTTGCAAAATTACAAAGAATCAAGATTTCTTATAGTCATATCATAAGTTCCTCTATTGGTCTTAGTCACATGAATGGAGTCCTATAATCTTATTCTTATAGAAGCATATGCATTGATAGGTATAAATGTGACTCTCTTGAGGAGCTTAACTATATCGGTGATGAAGTCGATAGTGAATGTTGCTAGCTTTGGTTTTCTCTACTTTAATTTAGCTTCCAAAATTTTCATGTATCTTGTATACTTATTGCCTACCAATGAATCCTTATAAGGTTTCTTGTGGTCTTATGCTTCACAAATGTCTTTCTCTTGCGTTATCAACGGAATCACACTTAGACTTGTAATTTTTAAACAAAAACCAATAAAATCTTGTAAAATCTTTGGCATTACCTTGAGGGTTTATAGAGGTTGCTAGAGAGGGGTCCAAGGTTGTTAACAATAGACTCATATTAGGGTTGTGAGAAAATTGAAGGGTTTTGTATGCAAAAATAAGTTAAGACTTTTGTGTATTGACAAATATATCCTTCATTAATCCCTTGCCAATTATAGTAACACCCTTTTAATTTTACTAATCCACCCCTTAATTTATGACCTTATTTTTTTTTATTTATAACTTTATATTTTTTCTAGCTATTACAACTAAATGGTATAAGTGTTGTTTTGTGGATGTTTAATTAAATAAAGAAGTCAAGTGATGATGAGGGAATCTGAACCTATGACATGATTGCATTAATACCTTGTGGGATTTAAGTGGAACCTTCGCTAACTAATATATAAACTTAAATTTATATAATTGCAATTTATAGTTATATTCAGTTGAGTGAAATTGAAAAACGTCTGCAAGTCTATTAACTTAAGATAATAAACAAAATCCATATTGAAGGTTTGTAGAAGCATGTCTCAATCTAATGTTTATTTACCATAAAGATTTGGTTCTTGTCCACAAGTTAAGGTGGTAGGAAAGGGAAAAAAACTGGTTCATGTGGCTTCACCAACATATCCAATTTGAACTAGTAGGTGGAAATTACATAGTTTGATACAGTTTGAACCCATGGATGTCTCACCTTTAGATTAAAAAATGTCTAAGCAATTATCGTTTGGTGTTATACTATATAAGTCATAATCAAAATATGCAATTTTCAATCTCCTTCATTATTTTCTCTTTTGCATTTATCTATTGCTAGGGAGTAGTGGAAAAGTTCATTCAGAAAATCGAACTTAGTGATTTTTTTTTTTTTTCCAATTTTGATGCTAAATGGATAACACAAGGATCTATTAGAATAGGTTACTCAATATTGTATGAAAATTGAAAGAGGAGGGTTGATTGGAAAGAATTTGCACAATATCTCACGGAGCAAAAATTAAGTGCAATTGTGTCAAGAAAACAAATTAAGCAATTCTTTTGTTATAATTGGAAAATATAATGCATGCTTAATCAATTCCTGAATCTGTCGTTGGTTTATGTGTCTAGAGGAAGCTGTTCCAATGATAGTCGTATCCCTCCATTACCCACAACAAGTAACTTAGAAAGTATGCGTAAGTAAGATACCCTTATGGAGTAAGATATTGGTGAACAAATAAGAATGTTTTGAAAAACCATTGCATCATAAATGCGTAATCTTTACCATCATGGAGACTGATCAATTTTATTCATCATCATATGTCTTTTATCTGCACCTAATAAATTTCGTAGACTTTCAAAACATTATTACTTTTCCATTTGATATGCATATAATTTTAAAACGATCACTAAAGCCCTTGCTAAAAGATCATAAGCAGTGATGATTCGAGGTTCTTGCGACAATTTTAGGGGACATGTATAAAACTACAGAAGTTATTTGGGGTTAAAGACACACTTTACAAGTTAATAAGATTTATCTACACTTAATCAATAGCTTTAAAAATACATTTTCTTTCATTTTAATTCATACACATATATCAATGAACTATAATATTCTCTCAAGTTCAGACTCCATTCACCAACGATCAAATTTGCCGTTTGGTGATATGTGTAATTTTAAAGGTCGTTTTATAATGCTAGAATATGGATATGAAGTGAGTCTGAGTCATGCCCCAATATCAATTTGCCCCATCGAGCTCTACACTTAGACTTGGCCTACAGGTACGGGTCTTAGGCATGGACTTGCTAGGTCTATAGGTTGAGCATAATCTGTGCCTTAAGACTTGTGGACCAAATCTTATCAATAAAAATAAATAAATAAATAAAGGGCTCATTTGAACAACCATACTTATGGTTTGTGGTAGCACTCTTAAAACAAAGAGGAAAGTATAAAACACTCTCAAAGATGCCACCAAAGCGACCTTGCTAATGTGAATAACGATTTTGTAATCCATACTTTCCTTCCATTACTAATCTTCTTTTTTCTTTTAATAATTTATTTTTCATTATTGTGTCGTCTTTTATGTAGTGTTGGTCCATTATGTAATTGAATTTACAAAATCCTTATATTTTTTCAACAAAGAAAAATGAAAAAGAAAAAAAAACAAAACAATATCTTATATGTCCATGAATTGAACCTATGGGACTTAGAGAGAAAAAATTTATTAGGTAATATATGCTATTTGCAAATACATTTGTAAATATCAATAGAATTCAAACACGTAAGGTATTAATTTTATCATGTGTCTAAGTATAATTGGTAACTATACATTATATGTACACATATTATACATATACATGCTATACACATGATATTTATTACCAATTAAATCTTTTTTTGTCTAGACCTTGCACCCATTATTATGAATCTGTAAGGAAAGGGAGGCTTTCCTGATTCAACCTTTCCAATTCGAGACCCAATGGATCGAGCCGGATCAAATTGTGCCAGGCCCATAGATATGATTAATAAACAATGTCCTCATCCATGAAAATATGAATCAGCATAACGGCAAGGCCCAGAGCATAAAGGCTATAAAGGTTGGAGAAGTTAGCTTCTATTTTAACTTGTACGGGCTTTATCCATACATACCTATCATTTAGAAAGAAATCCATTCCAGGGGTGTCTAGAGTAATGGCCCATATGTATAAAATATATATATTTATTTATTTATTTGTATACATCGAGTATTTATACATATGACTTGATTTTTGTAGACCTGATTTGCGCACGATTTATATCATGATTTTCTAGAAAGCAATAGGATAAAAGCTTCACAACTTCACGAGAATGCAATATCTCTGTCGCCAAAGAAATTAATTATTCAATGTGCCCCCACCTACTTTTGGAAAAAATGAAATTGGAAAATCATGTGAAGATTAGATTGGACACTAATCTTCTTTCATACGTTTGGTTTATCTCTTATATTGTGAATGTGAAGGTGAATTATTGTTGATTTGACTTCTTTATATTCTTTCTTGTTGATGGAAGATTACATTGTTAATACTTGGCTTATTCTCCAATGGGCAAAAATTTCCAATTTCATGAATCGTGAGGCTCCTTTGCAAGAAGTAGAAAGTTGAGAGAAATATTATTCCAATTTTCCCACCACCATAATGGGTTGTGGCTCACTCAGGCCGGAGCTTTGATGTTTATCCCATCTTAAGTTGGAAAAGGTTTTAAAATTTCAATAAAAAAATTTTAAAAGTACTTAATGATTTATTTTTGGCCATAACCACTCATTATAGATAGTGAAAACAGCTTCTTGATCCTCATCTAGATATTAGGAAAACCATGTTTTCTTTTTTTTTTTTTTCCCTTTTTTTTAATCTTTAATTTCTAAATTTATTTTATTTTATAATATAAAACATTTCACACAGAACATTTTCTTCTACTAGAACGACTTTCCATCAATTAATGTCACTTTTCTTCGAAAAATTAAGAAATCTTTTTCATGATATTGGTGCTATTTATGCCTATTGTACAAAAGCTAGACAACATGAATATCTTTGTTTGACATTATCTTAATCTTATAGCTAAAATTTAAAGTTATTAAATATTATATTTTATCAAATATTTATTATCAAATTTATAGCGTTACCTCTTATCGTTGACATTTGTTATTTTTGGCTAATAAATGTTTACCATGTGATTAGCTTAGACATTGTGGACTAGAATAAGAGAAAAATAAAATTTTAATTTTTAAAAATTATAATAGAAAAGTAATAACTATAAGTTTTTTTTTTTTCATCTACATTATAATTGAAGGAGGAGATTTTAAACCCAATTCATCTTATTGAGAGATAGGCTTCAACAATTTGATAATAATTATTAGTTTGTTTAGTAATATACCTTCCTCTCCATACATGATCTGGTGTTGGCACATGATCTTATAGGTAGATATGGAAATATGTTGAAAAAATGATCATGTAATAACAACTCTTTTGGTCCTAGAATTAAAACACCTTATTCTGCTACAATAAAATTTATATGAAATAACCATTTTACTAGTAATAACATTTTAGGAAAGAAATTATTCTATTCTATTCGATAAAATCGGCCAATTATACTTTTTTAAAATTAAAAGAGTTTGTTAAGGTTTTTGTTGTCAAATGATATAAATACTTATCACCTAATAAGATTGACTAGGTTTAATTCTCTCATTTCTTATAATTGTTATGATAGTCTTTGTTGAAAAAAGAAAACTGAGGGAATTTTTTTTTGGAATGGTCCGTGAAAAAGCAGACTCATTTTATTGACAATAACGCATACTTTTGAGATTGAAATGGAAACTTTGGCCAGCTACGAAGCATCTATGAAATTTACGTATTCAGTTCAAAAGATAAGTTTGCTTGACAATTTAACACACAACCCCAATCCCTCCCCCCACCCACCCAAAAAAAAAAAAAAAAGATAGGATCAATAATGTCGAGATAATGTCTCTTAATATATGCACGAAGGTACCGGTTGTAAAATGCTGTTCATTGAAAAAGAAGGAATTATGTGAGTGGGTCCTTCCACCAATTTGGCTCTTATAATCCTCTATTCCACATTTGTTCTTTCCATTACTTCTGTTCCACATTTAAGAAATCTAATCAACAACTAATGTCTGGTCTAATGATAAACGCAATTCTTTATTTTGAAACAATTTAATTTGTCCGATTAGATTTTGTTTTTTGGCCAAAATTTGTCCGATTAGAATGAAATGAAGAGATTAATGTCTTTTCTGACCGTCGTCTTTTTATATCCCATGCATTCCCACAATTTGCCTATTGTATTCTTGCCAAAAATTAGACGCAGACTACAGAGGTGGAAGTGTAAAACGAGAGAAGATATGACCAGTTGGCTAAATTTTTATAAGGGAATTCACTCCATTGAGTCGAAACAGTAAACTATAGTTGTTTTATAATGGGGGTTTGGTTCAGTTACTAGATCTTATAAAGTGGTTCGATTACAAATCATATTACTTAAAATAAATTGAATCACACCATATAAGAAAAGAAAGAGACAGAAACTTATAACTTGTTTTGAAGTCTTCATTCTATTTTTTATATTAGGATTAGCATTATAAATGGTATTTCAATTTTTCCAAAATATACAATTTACTACAAAATAATAAATTCGTTACCTAATTGAAGTTTTCATAATTATTTTTGCTGCCTAAACTAACTCTATTAAATCTGTTTGTTAATATGGATATAAGGATGAAGAAGGAATTTAATCATAAGCTTACCATTGGATTGAATATCATACTTTTTGAAGTGGAATATGACTTAATTCACCTTAAGTGACCATTTGGATACAAGGAAGAACTAAGAATTGATTCATAGTTGGCAATGGATTAAACGTTACACTTTTTAAAGTGAATCATGACCTAATTCTCCTTAAGCGACCGCTTCGATCACCTCATGGTTGGGAGTAGCCAATGACCACCTAGTGGTGCGTTGTACAAGTCCTTACAAGTGGCTGCTGGCCACCCTTTGGCTTTAGGGTGGCTAAAATGTTTAATTTTTTATTTTTTCTTATATTTATATCAATTAATAGACTTAACAAAATTAATTAGGATAACAAAAATGATTATAAAAACTTTAATTAAACAATCGATTGATATATTTAAAGTATAGGTAGTAAATTTCAAATTTTATTTTGATTAGTCTGTTCCACTTCATTACCATCAAATCTAAATTATTCTAACCTTAAAAATCTAATCATCATTATGAATGAACATTTATTAATTAACTTAAATAATTAAAAAATAAAATAAATGTTGTAGAAAAAATGTTGAAAAATCTCCTTGAAATATAATAATCACTTAAATATCTAGCCCTTTTAAAGAATGGAATATGGCATTCTGTGTAAAAAGGGCATGCATGTCTGGAAAACCACTCATAATTCTTTTATGAGTAATATCTAATACGTACCAACTTATGTTATAAACTACACAAAGGAATTGAGTAATATATTTTTGTGCCTCACTGCAATAGGCAATAAAAGTAAGGATCATTATTTTATTAGCAGTTCAGATTTGCTTACAAGTTAAATAAAAAATATTGGTTGGTTAAGTATAAGACCATATATAGTGGACGATTATATAATAGCAGAACAATTATGATAAGTCTTATACCATTTATTAGAATAAATATTAGTTACTTAATGCGATTGATTGGATTTTTGATTTTCTGCTATCTAATAGTTGCAAAATATAGTAGATAAAAAGGGAAAAAAAGAAAAAGAAGATTAGACGTAACTCATTCTTAAATCTTAATTTGATTACTAAGCCAATCCACCTATAAACTTTAGCCGGTGGGCGTAAGGTTCTGAGCCATACGTATCTTGGTTCGCTTATGGTTTGGACCGAACCGCCAAAATCGCTCCTTTTCTGAGATCTATTAGCTTCCTCGTTGGAGAAAAAAGATCATGGGTCGTTGTCCCATATATGGGCTAGATCAATCTCACTCATATGTGCTACCTCAACGTTATTTCCTCTTTTTTTTTTTTTTTTTCCTCCTTCTTTCATACTATTCTTTAGAATATAGAGGGAAGGTTAGAATAAGCAATGTTGTCATGTCCGAAACATGAGATTAATCTGATAATAAGAAAGGATTTAGTTTCAAAAGGGTCAAATTAGATTCAACTAGGATCAATAAAAAATATTAGAATATAATAAATCTTTTTTTTATTTATAAAATAATAATATTATTGATATTCTTGAGATATGAAAGCTAAGATATTTCTACACTTTACTTTTTTATTTTTAGATTTGTATTTATTTTGATTAAATTGGTTCATTCTTTTGAAAAAAATCAAAAGAGAATAGTGTATTTTGATTTAAAAAACCTAGTTGAGTCCTATAAAAACATATTAAACTATCTGGATCAATGGGGTTAAATCATGGTTACTATCAATCAGAATCAAAGCAATAATCCAAATGTGTTCTATGATCAAGTCAAGTTAAATTAGATTAGATCAAATTGATTAACTCAAATCTAACAATATTGATAATAAACCTTAAATGTCTTTTCATATTTTATCGATTTATACTTACATTTTTGCAAAGCTACATACAATTAATAAAATACCAAAACTTTTAAATATGCATTCGTATTCTAAAAGTTTTTAAATAAATGTGAAATGGGTATAATGTTTGCTTTTTAAAAAGCATCTTTATAATTTAATTATTGCTTTCAAAAAGCATTTATAACTCAAATGTATTAAAGAAAACGTCTTATAATCGACCTATTAACAAAAATTACAGGGTAAATTATATTAATCACTTCTAACTTATATTGACATTCCATGTTTTTTAAAATCCTACATTTACTCCTTTGTTTTTGTCTATTTGAATGCCAATGTAAAGGAAGGCTAGCATGTCATCGCCACGTTCGTATTATTTATAAATTATATTTAAATATTATGAATGAACTTTTATTAATTAACTTAAATAATTAAATAACAAAATAAATGTTGTAGAAAAAATGTTGAAAAATCTCCTTGAAATATAAGACCTTGCTATACATATGATAAATATATGTATTAACTAATTAAAGTAATAAAAATTAAAAAGTGTAAAAAAGAGGAAAAAGAAAAAATACAAACAAAAAATAGGTCTTTGGCCATCCTTAACATAGTGTTGGGGCGATTAGAGTGGCCATAAAGAATAAATCTTTACCTTAAGTCCCTAAAACCTACAGCCATGTACTGCTAATTGATAGGGGCTTAGGAGTTCAACATGTAAATGTTTGATCTCTCTCTATTGTTAGGTAACATACAATTTTTACTTACACACTAGTTCACATATATGCATACACTTCACTTTCTCCTCAGCTTCCATTCTTTAGATTATATACTTTTTTATAAGTATTGTTGACTTAAATATCGAAGTGATTTTGCTGGACAAAACCTCAATTGTTCTACTCACACTTTTCTATTAAGCAATTGGCCCTTAGGTGTTTGGAACCACCTCAATCTAGCCATTCGACTTTGGGGGCTCATCACACTCTACTAATGGAACCTTGAGACAAGAAACCTTGTTCTAATTATCTTTTGTTGAGAATTTGAAGCGATAAAAGGTTTTTTCTTTTTTTTTTTTTACATATATAAAATAAAAATGACTAGATGGTAAAAAAAAGTAGGATTCTACTATTTCTATGTGTCATATCTTTAATGGAGGGATTTATTAAGATAGGTAGTTTACCTTTCTATTATTCTATAAGATAGCGATTTAAGGGTTTTACATTTATAAAAGATAAATATATAATAGAGTTCATATATACTATTTATATAAATTTAGGAGCTAACCATATGTTTTGTACAAAATTTTTGATAATATATAGTTACAAGAAAAGATTATATCATATGATATTCATGGAGCAATATCTAAGCCCATAAATTATGATAATTGTGACGTCTATGCCAGGCTAGCTGTGCTATATCGTCAAGACATGTGAATTGAATTTTATTTAAAGCATGTGAAGATTTTGAGTTTCTTTTTTTAATTTCAAAAGGAGGCAGAAACAATTGATTCCTGCAAAGAATATGAAAAAATAGTGTGGAAAAGTGACAATAAAGACGATTGGTTGTATTGTCCCCCTGGAGAAAGTGATAGGCAACGATTTTCTTTTCTTTTACTGGGAAAATAAGACGTTGATCGAAAATGACTGTGTCATTCCACACGGAAAGAGAAAGAGACTGATATCATAGGACCTAAAGCAGGAAAAATGGAGACTAGAAGGGCAGATTTTCATTATTCTGAAATTTAACCTAAAGAGGTAGAGATGGATGTTCTTTTCATGTATTTGTGGTACGAGTAATATCAATGATGCGTGTAATAAACGTTCTCTTGAATTTTATCAGTAAATTATAGAAAATATTATAACGATCGATCTTCCATTCATATTTGCCTTAAATCATCTATTGGCATAGGTGATTTATTGCCAGCTGCATCTTCAACACCGGTTGTCCTTAGAAACTGCTAATAATTATGAATTCTTAAGAGTTATTGCGTAATATTAGATAATGCTAAATATTTGATTACAACAAATGTTTAGAAGGGGAAAAAAGAAAAAACCACAGAATTGTTTTCCATTTATTCAAACACACTCTCATGATGCAGAAAATGAGATAGAAACAAGATAACACTACCGATTTATTTATTTTTCATTCTAACGAGGCCCCAAAAAGCACACAATTGCCAAAGAAAAACAATATATCAAAAAAAAAAAAAAAAGAAAGAAAGAAAGAAGAAAGAAAAAAAGAAGAAGAAGAAAATTGGTCTTTTGCAAATGTATGTATTGGGACCTATGTACAAATAAGAAGATAATCTCATACACACTTGTGAAAAAAATATAAAATTAAAATTAGAAAGAAAAATCCAAATATGATTTTCTTTTTCTTTACAATCACTTCTCTACGATTCCATTACAGCAGTATGTGACTGACCGGTCTCTTTCCTCAACTAACCAGTGTCTAAATATTTCCAAACAGAGCTGTTAGCCTCTGGATCTCCTTAACGCTATCAGATGTTTCCTGCTCCTGATCTTACTGGTTCTGAAGCAGCCACATTGCACCTAAACCATTCCCTGCGAAACCAGCATCGGTTTCGGGCTTCACCACATTATAGGAATGGGTAGTGTTCAAATTTTGAGCTTGATGTTGTAAAGCAGCTGATAACAAGAGTGGATTTTGAAGAACTTCATGCCACTTGAGGTCCCCTGAAGACTGAACTTGATCCATCTCAGGCTGAACCATGTTGGAACCTTTACATGAACCTGCCAATTCACAAGAAAACATGGTGTTTTCATAGAAGGAGCTGCCTGAATTGAACTCATCAGGAAAAGCATTAAAATTAGCGGTATTCGGGTCCGATTGCTGATATTGAAAATGTCCCAGAAAATCCAAAGACGGTTGTGGCTGATCAAGTATTGTTGGTGTTGATGCTTCTTGCATTGATATTGAAGTTATATTGCTTGTAGTGACTTCATGAGCTTGACTTTTGGCTTCTGCTACGTCTTTATTTTCACTATTTTGCGCTTCAGAGAGAGGCTTATGTGTTATAGGGTCAATCCCACTCTGCCTGAGCTTCTTCTTCAGGTAAGAGTTCCAGAGATTTTTTATCTCATTATCTGTCCTTCCAGGCAATCGTGCTGCAATTTGAGACCACCTGAACAGAGTCATCCAACCCAATAATTATAAGACCCAACATCAAATGTAATTGCACAAAGTAATTAGTTATATCACATATCGACATGTTGAATAATGAATTTTTACTAATTCCTTAAAACGGTAAGTTCCATTCACCTGATAAGTGTCTGATAAAAGAACTTTTCACATTTTCCTATATTAATTATAAAATTTACAAAAAAGTAAACGTATGGAAAGATAATTTTTTTCTTTTATTTAATATCTTAAAGAGTGCTAGTGCTTGAGCACATATTAATACTTTTCTTCTTAGAAAACTGTTACCTGTTCCCAAGAACTGCATGGAGTTCAATGATGATGTTCTCTTCTTCTTGTGAAAATGCTCCTCTCTTCAAATCAGGCCTTAAGTAGTTAATCCATCTAAGTCTACAACTCTTTCCACACCTTTGCAAGCCTGAACAAAATTTACATCAATTTCAAACGATATATTTACATTAAAGTTACAAAAATTGATCTATTATCTAATTTAAGACAACAATTCGGTAGCGGCTGAAATTAGCAGCAGGCTAAGATTTTCAGCTAATACGGAATTGCAAGAATTTTTCGAGCGTTCATAAAAGATACTAAAAAAGAAAGTTCTTTTTTTTTTTTTAATTTTTAAAAATTTAAATAAATACCAGCTTGTTTAGGGACAGAGCTCCAACAACCATGTCCGTACTTGGAGATGAATTGCAAAAGCTTCTCATCTTCCTCGGGAGACCAAAGTCCTTTCCGAAGTTTCTGCTTGAAACAGCAAGACTGTCTTCCCATATGGAGAGAGAGTGGAAAAAGTATACTGCATATACTGAACTAGGATGACAAGGACTAAGATTAATGTAACAGAAAATCCCCAACTAGGGTACTTTTCCTAAAATCTAGGTGACAATGTCAGCCAAACGTCGGAGGCGGCTTTGCGCAGAATTTTAGGAGATGATGCTGCAGGTGTGTGTCGATTGAAAAGATGGGGAGAGAGAGAGAGAGAGAGAGAGAGAGCGTATGAGAGAAGAGATGGGGAGGCTGATAAAATGAAGTAGCAGAGACGACAGACTTGAATTTATTATCTGGAGAAGGACATTGATGAGGTGACTTTATTTGGACTTTGACATCTTCATTTCCAATTATTCTTTTCAAATTTCAGAGTTACCGTTTTTTGGAGAAAGAAAAAGGTCTACCGTTATCTGGGCTAAGTAGTTAACGGAAAAATATTTGTTTAGACGTAACAATATGTGTTATTCTCAGTTTTTTACGGGATAAATTATAAAAAAGTAATTGATGTTGTAGAAGAAATCAATGCTGGAAAAGAGAAGGTGGAAGTTGGGAAATGACGAAAAATCCTAATCTTGTAAAATTTTGTATGGAATAGTAATTCTTGAAAGTGTGATTTCAAGAAATTCGATCAAATTTTGGTTATAGTGTGATTTGCGATTGTTGCTAAGGTTAGTGATAAGGATCAACTCTCCAAACCAATTACACGCAATCGAGTCAAAGGACTTTAAGGACTCACGAGAAAAATAATAACTCATAAGCTAATCTAGGGCAAAAATTCTTATTTTGCTCTCTATGATTTACTTTATTGCCAACCTGAATACTGAGCTCTCTCATGTATCAACATTGACTCTAGAACTACCGAGCAGACGTGACCCTTCAAATAAGCATGCCTACCTGCTAAGCGGCCATACCATAATCCTCAAGTCAAGCTCTTAAACTGACTAGAATTTGACCTTAGTTTGAAGCGAATATTCATTAGTGATTGATTAGCTGAGGATCGATCTAATCCAAATTAGGTTAGCTTTGATCACATACTATCCTTTTCCTCATTTCATCCAAATTGTACTATATTTCGAAGCAACCAGCCACCATGTGACATGTATTTTTCGGCACAGTATTCTAAAAGGATTTTTTACTTTTTTGTATAGAATATTATTTATCTCTTTTATCTTTTTTAGTATTATTCATGTATCTCATTTATAAATTGCTCTTTTGTCTTTTCCATATATGTTTGTAACCTCAGCGAGGGTAATATATAAACCTTATTTGTTGTATGAAAACAACATACATTCTTTAATTATCAAAATATACAAGTTTCCATTTTGAGTAACTGTAGCGTTTTCATTTATCCCTAACTCTTATTTATTTCCTTTAATGAGGAATAGTAGTGATTAATCTTATAGTATGGTGGTGAGTGATCCTATAGTTCGAATTGGTAAGTCATATCTGGTAGATTATAGGCTAAGTAGAGTCAATTGGTGTATCATATTCAATTGGTAGCTGTAAGGATTTTGTTAGCTTTTGTTTTGTTTTCTTTTGGTTCACTTGGTTGCAGTGCTCCTCCATATGTCCAATCAGCTTCACTAATATTAGAGCATGGTTCCAAGAGAGAGTGTATGAAGCTGTAGTAAAGTTTTGGTTCGTGTTTACTATTTGTAGTTGCTATGTTCTTTTTGTGGCTGCTATAATGTCTTCGTGTAAAGTAAGTTATGAAGTTTTGAGCTGTATAGTGAAGATTTGTGTGTTGGTAAGTATAGTTCTATTGTTACTTCGTTTTTCACTATGAAAACATAGTAAGTTCATTTTTGTTCTGTTCAAGTGAGTGTTGGGTATAGAAACTGCTAAGAATGTGTTAGTAGACGTTTTGAGTAATAACATAGAAGTGTTTAAGGTGTTATTAGTGACCAAAATAGTGGTGCTTAACCTAGCCATGGTCAAAATAGCAGTAACACTACTAGATTAGTTGATGATAAACTTGATGGATTCACTAATCTTATAAAGAGTCTAATCACTGCCTTGCAAATTAATAGGCAACAATCCCAAAGTGTGCCTCATCATAACCTACTTGAGAATATTCTAAAGAGACATTATGGCTAAGGAGGCTAAGCCAATTGCCTAGTTCAATGACCTCCCTCTCCTTCCAAGTTAGAGGAGTTACAAACCGAATTGTTAAACGAAACATAGGCTAGAGTTGAGAGAAATAGAAGAGGATGATGAGGAAGTAGATGTGAAGATTGATAGAGATGAAGAAGAAGCTTAGTACTATCAAGTGTGAGAGCGAGGTTGCCGAACTCCTCGAGGATTAGACAATGTTAAGATCTAAATCCCATCTTTCAATGAAAGTGGCGATGCAAATGAATATTTAGAATGGGAAGAAAAGGTTGAGAAGGTGTTTTATTATTATAGACATACAGATGCTATCAAGGTCTGACTTGCTGCAATAGAGTTTACTGGGTATGCCACTATATGATGGAAAAATCTCAATGTATCCAGAACAAGAGATAGAAGACGAGTAGTAAAGATTCGGGATGAGATGATGAGGTTATTGAGGGTAGAATTGTGCCTAAGACCTACTTATAAGATACATTTACAAAGTTACAGGAACTTTGCTAAAAAGGCTAATCTATTGATGACTATAAGAGAGAGTTTTAAATGCTTATGATTCGAGCCAATATTTTAGGATAAGAGGCCATATAATGTCGAAGTTCATTTCTGGGCTTAAATATAAGATTCATAACATTATGGAAATACAAAGGTTTTATACATTAGAAGGGCAATTAAGATAGCATAGAGGGTTGAAACATAAAGAAAAAGTGCTCCGAGCAGACCTAAGCCAACATTTTCCTAAGTTCTTGTTCCATACTGACCCATTTATGTCGAGCCAACGAGAGGAATGATTAAATCGACGATAGCTAAGCAAGTTAGCAAAGCTAAGTAGGCCAATCTAGTCGAATTGAAGTTAAGCCAACCTTGAGGACATATGAGAAGAGATAAACCTTTAGATGGAAGACTAGTGAGGTGAAGTGTTTTAAATGCTTAGGTTTTAAACACATAGTTGCTGAGTATTTGAACCGACATATTATGGTGCTCCAAGGAGATGTAGTAGATAGCACCAATAAGAGTGAACCTGAGTGATAGGAATTAGCTTACGATTATCTCTCAGCCGAGATTGACCTGTCCCAAGCCAATAACGACCCACTAGAAGCAAATGTCGACCTGTTTTAACTAGAGACTGAATTGTTCAAAGCCAAGGCCGAATAGCTTTTACCGAGGCTAAGCTAATACTAGAAGACTGAAAGGAAGAAAAGGAGCCACTCAGCATTAGGTTTATCATTTATCGAGAAGCCAAGAGATTACACAATTGAGGACCCAAGGCTAAAGATCTACTCGATACGGTATAGAGAGACTAGTGCCGACTAATTCTAGTCCTTGGCAATTGTGGGTTGACCTTTTAGGTATCTCGACCGAGCACTACAAGACTTTAAGGATTCTTTCTTGAACTCGGACATCTAATTGTCAACCCTGTCCAGTTCGAATCTTGCTCTTTCTTGAACATGCCAACTCCATCTATTAAACACACAGTTTTGTATTTTTGTGAATATTTTCCCTATTTTTAATTATAGACCCGTTCTTTAGGGTTTAAGGTCTTGTATATTATTTATAGTTTTGCTATTAGGGTTTAAGACTTGTTATAAACAGCAATATTTGTAATTAACAGAGATCATACATTATTATTCAACAGAAAATGATATTTCTCTTTAGAGCAAAGTTATACTTGAGCTCTTAGAGCTTCCATTGCAAGATTATTGAGTGTTGAGTAACTGCTTAATTTTTCTTGTGTTCTTATCAATATTGACCCTAAGATTGTGGTGAACTCTCATTTGAGCCGGTTAGTGAGTTGCATCTAACCTTCATTCGAATCTCGAGTGATATTTAGTATTCATGAGTTGTATCGAACCCTATTTTGAGTTCAAACATTTGATTGTGTTTGTATCTTGGTGCATAATATCCATATACATTCACTATCAAACCCACCCCCTGCTTCATTCCCTGTTTTTCATACTTACTTGAACCTCGATTGCTTTATCCTTAGCTCGAGACCTATTGCCATATCAATTTAGTATCAAAGCTTTAGAGAGACACGCATGCAACGTTCTTCAAAGATTGCTTTGTCATTTAAACATATGTTAGTTGTCATTCTATAGTGTAGTGTGTTGATTGTGTTTTTAATAGTCGTGTTTGTTAGTTATGGGAAGCTATAGAAGCCGAGTAATAGTCGTTTCTAGGTTACTATAGTTGTGTTTTTGTTGTAAATTGTGTTTGTTTAATTTCATTTGGAAATTATTGTACGGTCAAGAATGTTTGAAGATAGTGTCAACAACAATGGTGATAGCCCTTATGGAAGCTTAAGGGGACGTGTTGATAACTTGGAATATCAAATCTGAAATCTCACTAATTCTATCTAAGAGCTTACTGGTTTAGTCAGAGGCTATAAACGTGATGGTCAAGAGAAAGAAGAGAATAAACACTCACTAATAAAAGTGGTTCTAATGAGCTTCATAATGATGAACAACAACTTAAAAGAGCTACCGAGCCAAGAAGACAAGAAAACTAACCTGAGTCGAGAAGAGGCAATGATAGAAATATTGACGCCAAGAACCTAGGAAACCAAAGAAGAGAGCTAAGGTCGAGAAGGGATATAGCCGAGCAGAGCTCCAACAAAAGTGGTCGATTCGAGGTGAACTAACCAGCTTGGAATGTAAGCAATGAATCCCAAGCATATAGCTGAGGACTTGCTAATATAAAGCTTAAGCTATCGACTTTTAGTGGAAGTTGCCGACTAGAGGAATTCCTCGATTGGATTTTGGAGTCGAAAAGCTATTTCAATACTATGAGTGTGATAACTAGACAAAGGTTAAGTTGGCTTTGTTAGCCTTTGTAGAATATGCAAGTCTTTGGTGGGATAAGTTAGTGCTTCATGCCGAATTACTTCAAGCAAGAGATGCTCCACGCATTCCAGCACCTTAGAAAAGGCTAAAACACTATTGAGGAGTACTTTCAAGAGTTCAAAACTCTAATGATGAGATGTGAGATTGCTGAGCTACAAGATTGCACCATTACTAGGTTTCTAAGTGGACTATGAGACAACATTGCTAACATAGTTGAATTACAGTTATTTAACTCGTTGGATGAGTTGATTAATCTGGCATTAAGAGTGGAGAGATAGAAGAGAAGAAGGCACTAGAGGCCGACTAACCGACTCTAACAAATCAGCTTTAAGCCTGAGAAATATGCTGAGAGAAGGCTGGAGAAGAAGATGGAGAAAGGTGAGTCTAGTCGACCTGATCAAATCGAAACAAAGAGGGTCGAGAAAGAAAAAGCACTTGACAACAAGGCTTGGGAAGTAAAGTACTCGAAATGCTTAAGCTACGGACATATTGCATTCTAATGTTCGAACAAGAGGGTCATGGTCTTAAAAGGTAAAGGACTCAAAGCTCAAATATAGAGTTAGAGTGATAAGAGTTCGGGAGATGAGTTAATAGAACAGGATGTCTATCTTGAGAATTTGGATGAACTCGTAGCCATGACAAACAAGTGAGCCGACCTAAAGGCAAACCCTGAACAAAGGGAAAATTTATTTCATATGCGGTGTCTAGTAAACGAGAGACCTAGTCCCTGGTTGTTGATGGAGGTAGCTATACCAACATCGTTTCTGCTGAGTTAGTGGAAAAGATGAAATTGTCAACCTACCCGCACCTCTGACCTTATGAATTGAAGTGGTTTAATGACAAGGGTATAGTTTATGTGCACAAAAGAGCTCAAATGGAATTTAAGGTAGGACAGTATAAGGACGAGATTGACTTTGATGTAGTCCCTATGAATGTTGCAAATTTAATTCTTGGTCGACCTTGGGAATATAACTGCAAAGTGATCCATAATGGCTTCCTCAACACTTATATAGTTTAGAAGGATGAAAAGAGCTATTGTTTGACCCTCATGAGTGTTAAGGAAATCTAGAGACACTCAGTACCCATGGTGAAGAGGAAGGGGAAGAGAAGTTTGTTTAATGGTCAAACCCATGCTCATTGTCTAAAGTCAAGGATGACTTTTTTTTAGCCCCACGATAATGATAGGAATCAGCCTATAACTATCTCAATGCTAACCTGTCCTAGGCCGATGCCGACCTGTCCTAAGTCGATGCTGACTTGTTAAAAGCAAATGCTGACTTGTTTTAACCCAAAGCTAAATTGTTCAAAGCTAAGGCTGAACAGCTTTTCCGAAGTTAAGCTAATACTAGAAGATTGAAAGGAAGAAAAGGAGCCATTTGGCGTCAGGTTCGTCATTTACCGAGAAGCTGAGAGACCATACAACCGAGGACCTAAAGCTAAAGATCCACTCGATACAACATGGAGAGACTAATGTCGACTAATTTTAATGCTTGACAATTGTGAGCTAACCTTTCAGGTATCTCGACCGAGTATTATAAGATTTCAAGGATTCCTTCTCAAACCTGGACATCCAACTGTTGGCCCCGTCCAGTTTGGATCTTGCTCCTTCCTAGACATGTTGACTGATTGCATGCTGACTTCTTCTATTAAACACACAATTTTGTATTTATGTGAATATTTTCCTTATTTTTAATTATAGGCCCATTCTTTAGGGTTTAAGGTCTTGTACACTATTTACAGTTTTGCTACTAAGGTTTATGACTTGTTATACATAGCAATTTTTGTAATTAGTAGAGATTACAAATTATTATTCAACAGAAAAGAATATTTCTATTTGGAGAAAGGTTATACTTGAGCTCTTAGAACTTGCATTGCTTGTTTATTGAGTGCTGAGTAACTCTTTAATCTTTTTTGTGTTCTTATTAATCTTAACCCTAAGATTATGGTGAACCCTTACTTGAGCCAGTTAGTGAGTTGCATCTAACCCTCATTCGAATCTTGAGTAACATTTAGTGTTTGTGAATCGTATTAAATCTTATTTCGAGCTTAAAACTTTGATTATGTTTGTGTCTTAGTGCATAATATCTATACACATTCGCCATCAACCCCCCACCCACGCTTCACGCCTTGTTCTTCATACCTAAGGGAACCCCAATTGCTTCATCCTTAGCTCGAGACTCGCTACCGTATCACTGAGAAGGAGAAGGATGTTGGAAAGGTTGAAGTCGAGGAGGAAGGGGAGACTTATGTTTATGTTAACCAAGGAAAAGAGATGACCTTAGTGTTAAGGCGAGTTTTGAGCTCCTTGCTGACCTTCGAGGAAGACTAAAGAGAGAATCTATTCCATACGAAGTGTACCATCAAAGGACAGTTGTGCACTATTATAGTAGATGGAGGAAGTTGTACTAACGTTGTTCCACAGTCTTTTGTGCAAAGGTTAGGTCTACCTAGCTCTAAGTATCCTTAACCTTACAAGCTACATTGGCTTCATGATAAGGGTGCTCTACACGTCTTACAGCAAGTAACTGTATGGTTCAGTATTAGGAATGTATACAGTAATGAAGTAGTGGATGATTTCATCCCATGGGAGCTTCACATCTATTACTTAGAAGACCTTGATTATTCGATCGACGTGCTACTTATTACAGACACAAGAACACCTATACCTTTGTTAAGGATGCAAAGAATATTGTGTTGCAACCCATTACACCGACCCAAGTAAATGAGACCTGTAATTAGCTCACCCAAGCTAGTAAGAAAAAAGCCCTAGTGATGAGTCGAAGAGAGCTCTGAGTTACTAAGAAGGCCAATGAGCCTATGTTTCTGTTGATCAGGAGATTGCTAGAGATGAAGGATTTGAAAGAAGTCCCTGAAGAGATCTGAAGGTAGATTAATGAGTTTTCTGACTTGTTTCTTAAAGAATTGCCAAAAGAACTACCCTTAGTTTGAGGCATAGAATATTGTATTGATCTGTAGCCAAGCATCACTTTATTGAACTGACTTGCTTACATAATGAACCTTGAGCAGGTTGCTAAGATGGAAAGATAAGTGGATGAGTTCATAAAGTGAGAATATGTAAGGGAAAGCATTAGCTCTTATATTGTATCAGCTCTACTCGTCCTAAAGAAGGATAGCTCATGACACATGTTTAACATCTCTAAGCAATTTTTGATATTTTGCAAGCTGAGAAATTATTTAGGAACATGATGAAGTGTATCTTTTGTCAGGGTAAAGTGGTTTTTCTTAGGTATGTAATATTAAGGGAAGGAATGCAAGCTTATGAGGAAAAGGTTCGAGCTGTATTGGAGTAGCTAATGCTGAAGAATGTCATTAAAGTTCAAAGTTTTCATGGCCTTACTTCTTTCTATATGCGATTCGTTAAGAACTTTAGTATCATTGCAACCCCTTTGACCAAGCTAACCAAGAAGAGTGAAGGGTTTAGATGGATTGATGAAGCTGAATAGAGCTTCAAGGAGATTAAAGAAAAGCTTACCTTTACCCTTATCCTGGCTTTACCCGATTTTGACAAGCCATTTGAGCTAAAGTGTGATGCTTTAGGCATTGGAATTGGTACCGTTTTGATGCAAGAACGACAATTAGTTGCCTACCACAGTGAGAAGCTTAGTGGTGCTACATTGAAATATTTTGTATATGAGAAAAAGTTATACTCTCTTTTTCAACCTTTTACTGTTTAGCATCACTACTTACTATCACAAGAGTTTGTGATCTACACTGATCATGAGTCATTACTACTCATATTTATTTCAAGGTCTAAATGAATATAGTTGTTTTCAAAACAAAAATGTGTACACCAAAAATAAAAACAACCAACTAAAGTAAGTTTCAACATAAATGAATAGAACGTACATCACCTATTAGGACTAAATCCTAATCATGCTACATGATCCTTAAAACCCTTTGGTTGCATGCCTGTTGTTAAAGGATCACCTAACATCAATTTACTACTTATATGCTTAATGGCCACTTTATCTTCCTTTATGCATTTTGTTATGGCTAAATACTTGATATCGATTTGTTTACTTTGACTTCCACTTTTGTTATTCTTAGCTAAGAAAACTGTAATCGAATTATCACAACACATCTTCAATGGCTTAGAGATGGAATCTCCTATTCTAAGCCCAGACATGAAACTCTTCAACCATACACCATGTGAAGTTGCCTTAAAACAAGAAACAAACTTAACCTCCATGGTAAAAGTGGCCATCAATGTCCATTTTGCACTTCTCTAAGAAATGGCTCTACCAACAAGCATAAACACATATCCTGATGTTGGTTTTCAGGAGTCAACACATCCAACAAAGTTAGAATCCAAATAGCCACCGACCTCCAAATTATCAATTCTCTTGTATAAAAGCATGTAGTCTTTAGTACCCTTAAGGTACCTCATCACCTTTTTGGTTACTCTCCATTAATCCATACCTAGATTACTATAATATCTTCCCAGCATTCTAATAGCAAAAGCAATGTCAAGTCTTGTACAAACTTGAGCATATAGTAGACTTCTGATTATAGAAGAATATGGAATGTTTTTCATTTGTTCCCCTTTAAGCTCATTTTGTAGGCATTAGTTCAAATTGAATTTGTCACCCTTCATAATGGGTGCCACACTTCGTAAATAGTATTTTATTCTAAATCTCTTTAAAACCTTATTGATGTAGGTTTCTTGTGGTAGACCCAAAACTTGTTTAGATCTATCTTTATGGATCTTAATGCAAATGACATAAGATGCCTCACCCATATCCTTCATATCTAAACTCTTATAGAGAAACTGTTTCACCTCATATAGCAACCCCTTATCATTTGTTTCTAATAGAATGTCATCCACTTATAGAATAAGGAAACAAATTTTACTTCTACTAACCTTTTGGTATATAAATTAATCCATGATATTTTCTTCAAAATCGAAGGAAGAGATCAAATCATGAAACTTCAAGTACCATTGATGGGAGGGTTGTTTCAACCCATATATGGATTTCTTGAGCTTATAAACTAAATGCTTACCATTACTATAGGAGAATCCTTCATGTTGTTTCATAAAAACCACTTCCTCTAGCTCTCCGTTGAGAAATGCTGTTTTCACATCCATTTGATGCAATTTTAGATCGAAATGCACAACTAATGCCAAAGTTACATGAAGGGAATTTTTCTTAGATACAAGAGAAACGGTCTCCATGTAATTAATTCCTTCTTGTTGAGTGAATCCCTTAGCAACAAGTCTTGCTTTATATCTCTCAATGTTACCATTTAAGTCTCTTTTGGTTTTAAAAACCCACTTACATCTAATGGCCTTTGCACCATTAGGCAAGTTAAAGATCCCAAACTCCATTAGATGCCATAGAATTCATCTCATTTTTCATCACATTATACCATAAATTAGATTCATTGTAGCTCATGGCTTATGAAAACATTTTAGGGTCATTTTCGGCTCCAACATTGTAGTTAGATTCTTATTGATATTCAATGTAATCACTAGGTATTGTTGATTTCCTTTCTCTTGTTGATCTCTTAATGTTGCACCAACATCCTATTGAGGAGCAAGTTTTTCATCTGGTTGTTCAACGATTTCAAGAACTTGTTGAATAGTTTAATCAACTAGATCATCAGCTACTTGTGGAACTTCAATAGCTGGTTGTTCAACATTGAGATAGACTTAAAGGATGTTGTGTATAACAACTAATCTTTCACTTGAAGTGGAAATTTGAGTGTCAAAATGATCCTTCTTATAAATTAAATCATGAGATTGATCACTCCCACTAATCAAGTCATTCTCAAGAAATTTTGTATTTCTTGATTCCAAAATCCTAGTGTTGTGAGATAAATAATAAAATTTGTATCCTTTGGACTTTTTAGCATAACCTACTTATCATCCTTGGGTTTAATTTCTTTTCTTAAGGGTTGTAAACTCTTTCTTCAAATGAGTATCCCCAAATGCATAAATGTCGCAAACTTGGTTTCCAAACCTTGAATAACTCAAATGACGTTTTAGGTATAGCCTTAGTTGGAACTCGATTCAATATATATGTTATCATTTTAGGAGCTTCAGTCCATAAGGATTTAGGTAGCTTAGAACTACTAAGCATACTTCATACTATGTCCATTGACGTTCGATTTCTTCTTTCTACTACACCATTTTGGTTTAGAGACCCATGCATGGTCTATTGGACAATTATCTCATGCTCTTGAAGAAATCTTGCCAAAGGATCAAGTGCTTGTGCATCCTCAATATATTTACTATAATATTCTCTACCTCTATCTGATCTTACGATCTTAATTTGCTTTCTATATTGTTTCTCAACTTTTGCTTTGAATACTTTAAAGGCATCAAATGCCTCATTTTTGTTATGAAGCAAGTATAGATACATGAGTCATAAATAGTCATCTATAAAGGAGATGAGATACTTCTGACCATATGTCCATATCTAGATAACAAATATCCATATGTATGATTTTTAATGGATTTAAACTCCTCTTAGTACCTTTCTTTGCCTTATTAGTTTACTTTCCCTTTATATAGTCTACACAAGTATTAAAATCTATGTAATCTAGAGTACCAAGTACTCCATCATTCACCAATCTCTTGATCCTTTCAATAGGTATATGGCCTAATCTACGATGCCATAACATAGATTAATTTTCATTTATAACACATCTTTTCATACCAACTTAAACATGCATTATGTTACGCCTCGAAGTCGTAAAGTTACAATAGTCCTGCCGTGTAAACCATTTTATGATAGTAACTGGCCTCATAGTGCTTATCATAGACATGGTCTATACAAGGCGTCGACAACTCCTCGCTTTGAAGTAAACAGTCTGGTTAATAGTTAAACTATAATTATGATAAATATTACAAATTTCTAATAAATATGTATAATTATATGTAAGTCTACAGAGCTTCCTAAGAAGTTTTATATAAATACAACAGTTCACTAAATTACATAATATCTATCAGTCTTTCATCCTTAACTACAAGGACACTTTAACTACACATCATTACTAAGTAGATTGATCTTCACACCCCCAGCTTTGAAAGGACTAACCTCTAGGTAATTGTAAGGCGGCATAATACTTGAAGTGTTCAGAAATCAGGACCTGCAAAAGGATCTATAAGGGTTTGAGCAACTACAGTTCAGTAAGTTGAATTGGAGACTCATGAATGCATACAAACACAAACAAGATTATCAAGTAATTAATTTCATGCAATGCAACAATCAAATGTCATCGTACAACGTAGTCCGGTCTATTGTGAAATCAGAGAAATTTCGTCCGCTTTAATCTGGGTTGAGGAGTTCTATGTTATGCAGCAGCTCACAACCAAACCCAGGCTTATGCAATGGAGACCTTACTCCTCCCGTGACTACCTTCGAACCATTGACTTCACCCTTGCCGCGACCTCTTCTCATGTCACTTAGTTTGACTGAGGATGAAGAAGGGACCATTATGCAATCCTGCGCTATCCCTTTTGAAGGGGTCGGTATTTGGTTGGAGAATCCTAATAACCCCCTAACGGGTTGCAATGCATGACATTTTAGGTCATTAAAGTCAATTAAGATTAAATTTCATTTAGAGTTTTCAAACAATTCACTCCAATTCAATCATAACACAAAATCCATCATACCACAATTTTAGCACGAATTCAGATACATCAAACACATGCGTAAACTACTTACAATCACAATCATACACAATCCTAAGTCTTCGAGTACCATACAAATAATACTCTATTATAATAATTAATAACCCAACTTACTTGTAATTTCTCAATCGCCCGATCGCTTAGTTGCAAGCCGATTCGTCTATGGGTGTTCTATAATACAAATAGGTCTTTTTAATACTTATACTTTAAGGATTCATATTCTAAGTTGTAATTTAACTCCTTTTTCCATGTATACCTATTATATACTAATAATTCTATCTACTCTATTTCGAGGTTCAGACCCTAAATTAGATTCTAGTTTTGATTCCTAAGTCTTAAATATGCTCGAATTTTAATGTGAAATTAATCACATTAAGCTCAAGTATTCAAATATCCTATTGGGTCTTAATTTAGTATTTTAAACTATTCGGTACACGCTATTTTTAATTGGGGTATCGGATTTATTTCCGATGTGAGAAAATCTTACATTTTTATACATTTACTTAAAATTAAATTTTATTTCAGATTTAGTATTATTTTGATTTTTATTATAATATTATCTAAATAACCCTAATTTTTTTAGATTTATTAATTTTTAATTTCACATATTACTAATTTCTTGCAATAACTACCTAATTTCCTAAATTAACTATACTTAATACTCCAAAGGCTAGGATTAGGTTTCCACATCAGAGATTAACATTCCTAAACATCTAATTACTATCTAAATCAGTAATTAGTATCTTAATCACCTAATTAACCTAAAATTACCTAATTTTTCCATCATTTTAAGGCTAAAAATTAACTTAAAAATTTCAAAAATTAATTTTAAAAAAATGGCTTCATAGCATTGTTCTATATCACATAAGTATTCTACAGAAAAAAATTGAGCTCCAAACTACACTCTTAAGCCTATTTATTTCTAGTTTTAATCATGTTCGGTTTTGCTCAATTTGTTAAGAACCCTATATTTTCAGACGTGATTAACCTAAATCACTATTTTTCCCTAAATCTACATACAGTAAAACCTCAGAATAACAAGTTTCATAATTTTCTAGGCAAAATAACTAATTTTACGAAATTACACAAAATCAGGGCAATTAAGGGACTCACTGGTTCGATGCTTTTTGGCCGTCCAACTCCAGTCCAAGTGTGTCGGCTGGCCTAAAAGGTGGGTCTGGAGTGGGGTGGTGGTGGTGGTGAGGTGTGGGTTTGGCTCACTAGCTCTAATTGTACAGTTTCCTTTTCTTTTTTTGTTTTCTAGATTTTCTCTTGAATTTTCGAAGCTTTTTATTTTTCTCTAATTCCTCACTGCCTAAGGGAGTTCTGTGAATATTTTCCCTATTTATAGACATTTTTGGTAATTATTATGCATTAATTAGACATGACATTGCTCCATTTTCTTGATTTTTGGCTTTTGTGTTGCTTAATTCTAATTAGATAATTTTTCTTTTTTAGATCCTAACCTGCCATGACCAGATTTGCATCATTACATACCCTTCTAATTTTTTTTTTCTGATTTTTCCACAATTAATTACTAATTTTCTTTAATTATTTATTAAGTTTTTGGCGAATTTAGGTAATTTCGCGTATTTTTGTCTATACGTAAATATATGTAGGATACATGTGAACATTCCTAATTATTATTTAGGTCATTCTATAATTTTTAGTATACATATAATTTATCTCTAGTGATTTATTAGTTATTTGATTACACTTTTCGCCTTTTTAGTAATTAGCAATTATTTTACTTAAAATTTGAAAATTTTATAGTCTTTTATTTTATTGCTTATTTTCTTAAATTCAAGTTTACGAGGTCATTTTTACTAATATTTCTCTCAATAGTTTATAATTTGGGTTTGATTGGATCATTTAACCGATTATCCTAAACTTTGTGTTCTAAGTTCAATCCTTTAGGGCTTACACATTACATTTTACAAATTAATTTGAGAAAGTCCATTAACAATTATGCCATCTCCAATAAGTTCTCATTTGACAAATATCTTTAAAGAAGTATCTATTATAAAAGAAAAACCCAATGGTACAAGTGTTATAATTGAAATCAAATTTCTAGAAAAACTTGGTATAAAAAATGTCCTTTCCAAATCTAAACAAAACTAGAACTTAAAATTAAATGGCATGTTCTAACTACTTTCACATGTGAGAGCATCTTGTTTCCTGAATAGATGTACTACTCACTTTCCACTGGCTTCCTTAGATTTAGAGAGCCTTGCAAGGTATTTGCAACATGAATGTAGAACCAGAATCAATCCACTAAGTGTAATGATAAACATTAACCATATTAGATTTATAACAAACAAGTGAGATGGAAGTACCTTTCTTCTCAAGCTAAGCCTTATATTTGGCACAATCCTTCTTTTATGTACGCTTTCTTTTTGTAGAAGAAACAAGTAAATTCCTTCTTGATGCCATCTTAAGCAGTTATTTCAACATTCCTTTTTGGTTTGGCTTATGTCTTATTCTTTCCTTAAGTTACCAAAGGTGTACTTTCTCCCATTTCCATAAGTAACCTTCCTTCCTCTTGCACACACATGGTCAGAAGTTCATCAATCAAACATTTATCCTTATGTGTGTTATAAGAATTTACAAGGATCGTATAGAGGTGGAGGGGAATTTAGAATGAAGTGCATAAGAAAAGATTCAAACATCTCAATTTCAAGATACTTTAATTGAGCTATAATGTCCCTCATCTGCATGATGTGCTCATGTACACCTCTCACACTAGTGAGCTTCATTGATGATAACTTAGCCATTAAGGTGCTAGTAAGGGCCTTATCTAAAAACTCAAATTGTTCATCAATAGCCTTCAACAAATCTTTGACATTGTTATACTCCCTAATTGAACCACGAATGCTAACGATAGTTTTTGTTTTTATGAACATCATACTGAGGCGATTAGATCACTCCCAACATTCATATACAACAGTTTCAACTGGAGTGCTAGCGTTAGTAGGAGTAAGTAGTTCATCTTTCCTTATAGCGTAATTAATGTCCATGTACCCTAGTTGGAGAAGAATTCTCTCCTTCCATATCTTATAGTTATCATCATTCAAATTGAGAACTTTACATTTGATATCAGAAAAATTCACGTATTACAATACTATATAAAATAACAAACATGCTTATTTTAATTTAGTTGAGGCAAATAAATAAGAATCATGTTTTACTAATGTAAAAACATGCACAAAATTATTTAAATTTAGGAAAAATTACAAACCCTACTCCCCCCTAAACTTTAACTTAGGCGTAGATTGACTCCCTAAATTTTCAAAGTAAGGTTTTTGACCCCCTAAACTTTTATAAATTGGTAAATATCTCCAATAACCTCCATAACCTCTTTAAACTTTAATATTTGTATGTAAATACTCCTTAAATTTTGATTTTGGTGTGTAAACACCACTTAAACTTTGATTTTGGTATGTAAATACCCCATAAACTCTCCATACTTTACGAGAAGTGTTTACGCATCAAAATCAAAGTTTAAGGGGTGTTTTTGTACTAAAATCAAAGTTTAAAGGTTATAGGTTATGAGGGTTGTTTTATCAATTTATCACTATTTAGGGAGTTAAAAACCTCACTTTAAAAGTTTAAGGGGTCGATTCGCATCTAAGTCAAAGTTTAGGAGGGGGTTTTATATTTTCCACTTAAATTTATGAATCATGTAACAAATAAAACTGCCAGCTAAGTTATATTTAAATATTCATTAATATACTTTATGATGAAACTAACAAACTATATTCCTTTTCTTAATTCTTATGGGTAAATTAAGAAAAATAATCTATTATTGCATCCTTGATTAATCATAAAAATATAATAAAAATTCCTCTAAGATAAATTTATTATATTTAATATGACTAATCACAATTGATATCATTTACTATATATGGTCAAATATAATTGATATATAATTTTATAATTAAAGATATTGTGGCTACTCTTTAATTAAGAAGATTATATCAATTGATCACACTACATCTCCACGAGTGTAGATATATATATATATATATATATTGATAAATATATAACACTTTATGCCTATAAAAATTAATTCATGAAGCATAAATATAGAATCAACACATAATAATAGGTTAGAAAATGAATTTAATTGCCTAAATTCATAAGAAATCAAACAATACTAAGCACTTTTGAACAATTATATAACAATTTATGTAACTTTCTTCACTAGGATATTACCATAAAGAAATAAGCATCTACTATTTATTGGTTATTCTAATCCTTATAGAGAAATTTTTTTCCAACATTATGACAAAAAGGATTTACCAAATCGGTGATGGAAACAAACAGTATCATGAATCAAATAGTTTTTGCATGGTGTATGGCAAATTCAACCCTTTTTTTTTTTAATTTCAAATAATAAAATTGAGGAAAGACATGTTGTCCTTAAAAAAAAAATAGAATAAAGAAAAACTATAATCAACACTTCTACATCTGAAACAGAGAAACCAAAAGAAGGACCTCATAATTGTTCATAACATTAAAAATGCAAATATATATATATATATATATAATATGCATGGGTTTCATCAAATGAGCCAAGAAACATAGTTGCTGGGAAAGGGAAAAGAATATCCAAGAGTTACCATTGATGAAAGTCACATACATATATGAAATTTAATGAGAATATTAATTAAGGCATAGATAAAATCGCTCTAATACCAACTGTTAGATACAAATCTTAATCTGTATATAAAATAATGCATAAAAATTAGTGCAGCAGAATTGGATTGACATACCTCTAGCCATTGATTATTCAATTTTCTCCCTAAACTATCTTGGTTTTGGAACTAAGATGCTTATAACTCCTCAACTAACTCTCTTGATGGTGTATTGTTTCTTTAGGGTTTTGAGTGTATGGAGGCTAGGTACTTTAGTGGTTTTCATTTATATATATAGTCCTCCCATCAAGAACTGCTTTAAAAAACCTTAAATTGGCTTAGTTCATAGAAAAATATGTAGGCTACAATTAAATAATGGGTTTGGGCCTTATGTAACTATTTTATGCATTTTATATAAATAAATCACTTAAATATTAAACATATATTACAAGTTAAAGTAAGAATTGGTTCATTTCTATAAACCTTTTTTTTTTTTTTGTTTCATGTTGTTTAAGATTGTTATTATGAGAATTAAGTTAGGATAAATGTCTTAACTTGGTAACATGAATAAGGTGAGCGCTCATCTCGAGAGCATGAAAAAACAAGAACCATTAAGAGCATATTAAAGACTAATAATTTTGTTGGATTGAGTTTTGACCCTCCTTCGTTAAGAACAATAACAACAATAACAACAATAAAGCAATTAATCTAAAAGGTAGGTAGTAGCTACTTAATAGATGATTCGATAGCAGTAGTAGGCTAAATACCGGTTTGCTCTAATGGCTTCTTAGTAGCATAGGCATATCAAGAGAACTTTCTCTATCAACAACGATGATGTTGTCGTTAGGCTAAATTGCTTGAGTAGGCAAGTCTTTATAGAGTCACTTGTATGTATCAGCATTGGTAGCTCATCAACATCAAGTGAATTAGTTGGCCTAAGCCATACCACTAGTGTTAAGGTAGGGCTTAGCCTTTGAACATCACATGAAACAAGTTTCTACCTCATACAGCTCGAGCCAAAGATTGGGGGGAAGTTAAGGATAGATGGGGAAACCTAATAGTAGCCTATCAGGGTAGGGATAAGCTTGTGAAGAAGTAAGGTTATAATCCCTTACCCTTAACCCCCCTTTACTAACCCTTAAACAACACTCCTCCCTACATTACTGCTAGGGTAGGGCTTAGCCTTTGAACCATACATGAGACAAGTTTCTACCTCATACAACTCGAGCCAAAGATTGGGTAAAGTTAAGGATAGATGGGGAAACCCAATAATAGCTTATTAAGGTAAGGATAAGCTTGTGAAGAAGTAAGGTTATAATCCCTTACCCTCAACACCTCCCCCCTCCACCAACCCCCCACCTTAGCAAAATCGATCTAAGCAACAACTCTATAAGTCAGCTTAGAACCAGTCGATTTTGGAGTCATTTGTTCTCCTTTCTTGGTTGGCCTTTGCTAGCCAATAGAGTAAGTAAGAGAAACTATTTAACCATCAGGCATGATTATGTAATTACAGAGGAAGTAAAGCATTAATTGATAATGGACTTAAGTATATAGGTTTATATCAATTTGAAAGGACTATGTTAAATTGATGGTTTTTGGAGTTACAATGGAAAAGGAATTGAATCAAAGTTAGAATTTAGGAAAAAAATTGGAACTAAGGTTTTTATGGGTTAAATTTAGAAGTTCTGGTTGATTAAAGAAGACCTACCATAAACTATGCCTCAACTTCAATAGTTTAAGGTTGTTTTCAAAGGGAGGATAATCGAAATCAAGGGTCGATCAATCAACCCCTTACCCATGGTCAATCATCGCCCCTTCTTACGAACTAACCAATTGACTTGCTTATCCAATCAACTGCTCTTGCTCTGTATGCTTACAATAGATCTTAGGAAACGTTATGTTTATTGGGTCATCCCTTGAAAGGTTATAAAGTCTTCTTCAAGATCCCAAATTATTTAACTAAGTTAGAAATTAATCCTTAGAATCTTAATACATTGTAATATATTTGTTATCAAGAGTTGATACTTTTGCTTAAATGATTTAAGATTGTTAAGCATAGCCTTGGTTTGTGTTAACCTTGTTTGATGACCAGGTGTCACAGGATAGCAATTAAGTGAACATAAAAATATTAAACCTTAATTGTTTCTTGATTATGCTTATCATTAGGCTAGGAGAATGGGATTACTACTTATTGGACATGTTGGTCACAGTCTAGTAGCTATTTCGTCTTAAGGGGAGTAACATCTAGAATGTGATAATATAGATTAGTTGTTGATGCCATTGGATGTACATTTTAGGTTACTTATTGGACATGTTGGTCACAGTCTAGTAGCTATTTCGTCTTAAGGGGAGTAGCATCTAGAATGCGATAATATAGATTAGTTGTTGATGCCATTGGATGTACATTTTAGGTTAGAGGGTCATTAACTAGTAAGCTATTGAGATATGAATTAGCTTGTTCAAAGAAAGTTCCAATCTGGTCATACTGGCAGTATGCATGCCTTTATGGATTGCCATTGTAGACCAATAGTATTGACGGTTGGTTCAATAATGACTCTTATATGAGATACTCTGTATATGTGTATTATATGTATATGTATCTGTATATATATGCATATATATATTTATATATATGATGGGGAGCTATGAGCTAATGCAAATCTTGTAGAGCTAAGTTGTGTTTAACTACCAAGCCTAAATTATGATAACCTATCAATGTTGTTGTATTTTTAAGTCGCAAGTCTTGGATTTGCATGGTAAGTGTATGTATGTATGATGATTATGTGCTAACTTTAACTTACTCCTCATGTGACCTTGTTTTTCATGTGCAAAAAGATAAAATTTTATATTTAGATGTATGAAAACTCTTATAACTCATATAGCATGGATATTACTCACCCATTGATTATGCTCTTCTTATTCCTTGTAAAATATACAATTGACGAGAAAAAAAAAAAAGGGAAATCAACCTAGTGAAATTTTATTATTAGCTCATTTACAATTTCACTTGATTTTTTAGAAAAGGAAAAAAAAATTAGGAATGAATGGTTTGTTCTTAATGTGGTTGGTGTTGTAAGCTAATAGAATCTAACCGAAAAGTACTAAGCAAGTTTAGACTTTTTAAGCTTGAACTTTACTCTAATAAGGTCCTTTATTTGGAAAACATTGCATTTTGCTCAATTAAAATTATGTTTTTCAAATTTAAAGTGGCTTGATATATATATAGACACATAACTTTATTAGGCTTAATTAGGTTAATTGATTAATTGAGTCAAGTAAGTAAAAGCCTAAGCTTGATATGATAAGTTAGAAGTAGCTTGTAAGTTAGCATAGTTCATCGATACCCTTAAATATGTATGGGCATATGCTACCTGCATCTAATGAGCTAACTTTTCTTTTTCCATAATATTATTTATTTTTTACAATAGTTTATTCATATTGTTACTAAAGCCTACATCAGGCCTTCTTTAACCAAACTCACATTTAGATGTTCAATCATGAATATCCAACAATAGAAGGTTTAGGGAAAATAGAAGAAACTTTTTGTAATTATCTAAGTGGGTGTATATTGTACATTGATTTTGATATACAATTTATATAGGAATTTACTAAAAGGAAGTTTGAAAATATAAATGGGTCCTTTTTGACAAATCTATTTTTAGCAAAATACCCTTTATTGAGATTATGATATATAATAAGAAAGTGGTCTCATATAGGAGTTACCTTGTTTTATTTGTATGTCTCTCTTTCTTTATATTTTATTCTCTAATATGGGGTGTTGTTAAAAATAGGTATATTAAGAACTTACCCACTATTTACTCAAAAGTTTAATTTACGAGGTATGTGAACTTTAAGCCTATGTTAAGGGATAAGTTTCCCTTTTCAAGGAAGTCGTCATATTATTTATCTTTTCTATTAAGTTGAAAATCTAAATAACAATTAACGCTACTACAAAGAGGATTTTACACTGCAGTATATACGCTAATAGTGTAACACCCTAAACTCATGACATCGTAAATCACTACGTGTCCTTAATCCTCTACTAACACATTAGCTTGAAATAATTACAATTAAAACTTTTAAATACTTGTAAAACCACATTCTCTATAATGATAATAATAACCTCAATAAATAAAATTAAAAACTTCAATCGAGACATTACAACTCCCAAAAAGATCAACCAGTATTAATTCCTGGACTCAAATAAAAACATGTCTGATAACATTATTATAGTCTAAAATAGGAATTAAATATTCAAGGTGTGCAATGCCATTTTTCTTAAACTAGTCTCAATAATCTTGATCTTCATCATAATCATAGTAGCATTCTTCACTCTCCCTATCTTGATAATAATAATATGCATCATCATAGTCACCATATCCAACATATTCATCTAACTGATTTGTAACTATAGTGAAAAATAAAGGGGGTGAGCTAAAGCTCAATATGCAATATGTAAGCACACATACGTGAACAAGTAATGTAATATACATGTGAAATATGCAACAACAATAAACACACAATAACTTGTTATTGTCAATTTAGCTTGTCAAATAGCACTTGAGGGTGCTCATGACCCTGTCCACACAATAGTAAATAAGTATACATAAATAAATTATTTAGACATCGGACCTAAGCATTGTCACCTTAAGCCCTAAGATTCCTAATCTACCTTAGATCCTTTCAGTAGGCAACTCCACCAAGGATATTACCGTCATTGATCATCAAGGTACCTCCTAGGGTTCTATCACTACTAACTCTTAGATTGAACCATACTTAAGCAACACATAACAATTAAGAGTCCAATATTAATTAATCAGTTTTCAATTTGCTATCCTAACAATCATAACCAATAGACATATATCACGTATCTGGATCACTTGATTCAAATGAAATGGAGCTATCAACAATTAAAGAATCTATAGTACAAAAAATACTAAGCTTAGAGTCTAAACAAATTCGAACTTAAGTCCTTAATCTAGCTAACATTAGTTTATTAGGTTGATTATAGTTAATTTAAAGTGTGAAATCTAAGGGGAAAACATGCTTAGGGTTCACACTTGGGATCATCACTGTATTTCTTACTGAAGTTTACCTAGGATGATTGTAAGCAAGATTATGCTCGTGCTCTTAGGTTGTGGTTTTCTTGCAAATTGCACTCTAATGATCACTGGCAGGGATTATGTCCATGATCTTGGGTTGTGATCCTCTCAACCTAAATTCCTTCTCACAAAATACAAATAACTCAAATTCCAAAACTTCAAGGGGCCTACAGTTAGTAACCAGGGCCATGTTGTCTAAACTTATTCCTCCCTAAATGTTGAAAACTATTCTCTTTTTCATTCTAAAGTCCTCTAACTCCCAATTTTGAATTAAGAATATAATTTCCATTATCATGAACTCATCCCTTTCTTCTTTTCAACGATCAAAAGTCAACTAAACATAAATTTGTTCATATTTACCTTAGATTTTTAAAAGATCTCTTAAACCCTTGTCTCTAGTGATTACCACCAACGCCAATAATCAATGCTATACAAATAATCCCTTTAGATTCAACAAGAAAAGAAATCTCCTCGATTAATACACTCCTCTTACCTTTTGATTTGTTTTCCTATAACAAATCTCTTGCTCTCCAACGTAATTGGTCAACATACCATAAATCTACAATTCCAATGGCATTAGCCACTTATCAAATCGTTGAAATCACAAAAAATAAGAAGAATTGCATGTCTTACCTTAAGGAAATGTGTAGGGTTGCTCTGCCATTCGATGAAAACCGCATTCTCTTTGTTACTAGTGCGAAACTGTGGCTAATCACAAAAAAATAAAAGCTTTTAAGACTAGGTCTAGGCTTGCAACCCTAGATCCTCAAAATTCAAGTTATGCCCTACTCTTTAAATTATAACTTTCAGTGTTGCTCTTTATATACCTTCTTATTTTATAATATGAATTTTCTAGGCATTACAAATGGTTTCACAATAATCGCTCTAAATCTAATACATAATGGATAAAACTATAATTTATAACCCTTGCAAACAGTTTGTTAAAAAAAAAAAAAGAATCACTACATTAGATATCTTAGACAACGATTATTTGTAGTTGTTGCTTTACTTATATAAAAGGCAACGACTATTGAAAATGTTGTTGCTCCTTTATATATATATATATATATAGATACGCCATCCCTTGGTGTTGAAAATCTTAAAAATCATCACTCATCTATTAATTATAATATACTCTTCATGTATGTCTCTTACACATTTTTCATTTTGGAATTAAAATACTCTTTTGTGTGTATATTTGTATAATATATTATTTATATATATTCCATAAGCTTTTATTATCTTATTTATCCTAAGTATAATATTCTTTGAGTGATGCATTTGTTTTACAAATAAGCTTTCTTTAAAATTTATTTTGTAAAATATATTCATATGTAAAGTTATTAAACTTGCGATTTTATTTAAAATTGCTAGAGGGTTTATAGAATCAGAATGTAAAATCAAAACATAAAATAGTAAATTTCTACAACAAATGTAAAATAGTTTTTAAAAACTATACATATACTTATTGTAATTATAAAAAACTTAAAATACGTAATGGAATTAGAGAAATTAAGCTCATTTTCCATAAAAAATAATTTCATAACATATAACTTAACATGTATATAAGAAGGACAAATAAAGTCAAAACTAAATTCCTTTTTCCATTGTTTTCTTTGAGAAAAGGGATCAATTTAAGAAATTAAACCTTTTAACTAATTTTGAGTTATCAATGAAAAAAAACTAATGTAAATAGTTTTCCTCATAAACTTTACTTTTGTAGTAGGCTTTGAATAAATGCTACATATATCAAACAAAGAACTAGGAGAGAGAGAGAGAGAAAGGGGAAAATAATTGGAATGAGCTAGGAAAGATGATAGGGTGCCTAAACAATTTATGGGCTTATAGAAGCTTAGTTTTATTTATTTTTAAGCACATTCAAATTAAATAGGTAAAATTTATAAACTCTATTAAAAACATACGCTTCTATCCAATTTAATGTGTAAACTTGCATTTTTTCAAAGTCTATACAAAAATGATTTTATACTTGAGTTAACTCGAAATAATCTCTTAATATCATAAATTCATAGAATTACATATGTAAAATCATGATTTTGATAATTACGTACATATATAAAATTAAGGTTTTGATAATTCTTAGTGTTTGTGAAGAATAGCTATCTAAAGGTTATTGTAAAATACTTTATAGTAGTATTGTTTACTATAGATGCATATAACTAATGGTTCATAAATTTAAGTGTTGTTGTAAAGGAAAAAAGATGCTATTTTTTCTTTTATTACATAAGCAACATGTTTATTGTACTTTTCTTTTAATAATTACAATGATAAAAGGGGAATTCAAACCTATAACATTCTTACGGAAGAACAACAATTATGCCAATTGGTTACAAAACCTTATTTATTATAGTTTCACTCTTAAAATAATTTACTTGGTACATATGTTAACTTTCCTATGTAAATTCTACCTCCCATGTTGCTTTTGCATATAGATAAATTCCATCTCTAGTTAGATGCCACAAGCATTCCCTTAGACACTTATGTGTTATGTAATATACTTTAAAAGCCACAAATGTCTTATGCTCATGAGTGCACCATGCATTACACTAGAATAGGGTAGTCATAGATAAGTTAATGTTGAACGCCCATTTGATTTCATCTTTAGGAGCAAGAAAGTAGAGACGAATATCAACATTGGCTAACCTACAATGCATTTTGACGTTTTTACTTTTGAAGTCATTAACTATTCTTATTTAGTGACCTAATGAAGCCTTACTCATCTCAAGAAAGAGAGCCAATAATAAGATATAGTACATAAGAATTTTCATGGAATATTTATCTAACATTGAGAACTAGTTATTTTGGGTCTTATTTTTTTTTTTCTCTAATTGCATTATGTCATGTCTTAATGAGTTTATAAAGTAAGAGATGTTAGGTGTATTTTTTTAATGGTCCATTGTTCTTCACATGGAGAATAACAATGTTCCATTGTACTTCAGATGGAGAATAACAATGTTCCATTGTAATATCTTGATTTAATCTATCTCTTTAGGTATAAAAAGTGAAATTTCCATTGCGTTGACTTTAATGCCAAAATCTTCAGTTTTTCTCATCCATGGTAGTCGGTTCTCTTATCTCATTTATGAATTAGAGAATATGGTATACAATATTTTAACTTGAGTTCATTATTCTTCTCCTTGTATATATGATCGCTTCATCTTGATCTCCATAGTCAAAACTTTACAAGATAAGCATAATGCTGGCAACACTAAATTCCCACCTATTGCTATCAAGCATAATCAAGATTCCATGGGTTAAAACAATAAACAAAGGCATACAATATTCTATGGGACAAAATTAACTTAAGTAATGCTTTGAGTCTTAATGATACTACCTAGCTTGCATTTGGGAACATTCACTTCCATGCAATGGGGCATCTTCATTTGCTCCCTCGATCATTGGTTTCATTTTCCAATATGGGATTTTAAAAGCTTTTTAGAGAGTGATTGGAATTATTGATTAAGAGCTTTATTGATTATATAAATCTATATTTGAATTAGCTTAATAGGAATATAACTATGGGTTTGAATTTTGATTTTAAATAAATAATATTTATGTTTTATTTTTGAATTTTGATCTTAGGGGAAAGTAGGAGAATGATTGTTTTACAAATGTCCTTTTATTTTAAATTTCAATGAATTATAGTCAAATTAACATGATATTTAATTATATTTTATTAAAATAACTCTTGTACAAATATGAATTTTGACACATGCCATATTGCTATGTGAAATAATACAGTTGTAATTTTTTGATGGAAAACTTAATGGAGTTGATGAAAGGATTTTTTCTTTCTAAAGTAATAAGTATGAGCACTAAAAAAGAAAATAGTTTAAGAAATCAAATATAAAGGATACAAAAATTTAAGGACCCTTGTTTTTTTTTTTTCTATTTTTCCTTTTGGTTGATTATATGAAACCTAGATAATTTGACTCATACAGCATGTAACAATCGGATAAAATGAGATTCTATTTTCTCCTTCTTTACTCTTGTAAATTATATAGCTGGCCAATAAATATATAGAGTTGTAAAAACAGTTATATGCAAAAAAAGAATTATACACTAGAAAGATAAGAAATAAATAAAGTATGAAAGTGACAAGCATCTTATTTTCAATCTTTTTTCTTGCCTTTTTCCAAATGCTTAATATAATCCTCTATTTATAAATATACAAAAATAATGATACATATTCTAAAAGTCAAGAGTCATGATTTCCTCTAGAGCTTCAATTCATAGTCAATTGATCTTTAATCTTGGTTCCTTAACGTTAAACCTCCATTATGCCAAGTTAGTATATCTCCATTGTTTTTCATTCTTTTCCTTCTTAATAAATTCAACGAATTAAATGGACATTTATAATAACAAATAAATCTATAAAACTCTCATGGAGTTGTCCATTATATAAGGAATATGCTTTATGAAAACCTTACTAGAGAAAACCCTAATGGGGAAAAAAAAATAGTGAAGGAAAAGGAGTACAACGTTCCTTATACACTTGCATTGTTCATAATACCACTCAAGGTCCATTGTATTCTAATCTTATGCTCTAATATTTTAAATGTTGAAATAGATTATACCTTGGTAAATAGGTCTACCAAACTATCACTTGAATACATTTGTTGAAAATCAATATCTCCACTCTTTTCAAGGTCATGAGTGAAAAAGAACTTTGGTAAAATATGTTTTCTTCTATTTCTTTTTATATATTCTTTCTTCAACTAAGTTACACATGCAATATTATCTTCATGCAGTATGGTTAGAGTCTTCTTTTTATAAGGCAACTCACGTGTCTTATGAATTTGTTGAGTCATAGATCTCAATCACACACATGTTTTGACTTACTTTGCAAACTTCTATCATCTTTAATGATTTGAAGAAATAATAGCTAACATTTATTTTATAAGACAACATGACATAGCTGTATTACCACTTGTTAAATAAATAACTTGCTTAAGATTGTATCTTATGTAGACTAGATAGGTATCTAGCATTTGCATAACTAATAAGGTATCAAGAGATATGTTTAATCATACTCCACAAACAAAAACCTAGATAACATGTTGACAACAAAAGCTATAACAAGTCTTGTACTATTAATAAGATACATTAATGCACAAATTTCACTAAGATATAGTATTTTAGGACTAAGAAATTCTTCATTTTCATTTGGAGGTTGAAAAATATCCCTTTTTCACATGAGCAAACAACCATTAAGCTACTTAATAGATTTACTTAGTCAATGTAAAATTTTTTTTAGGACTTTTTTATATAAATTGATTGATAAACAAAGATTTCATCACTCAAATGCTCGATTTACAAGCTAAGATAGAACTTTATCTTTCTAAGATATTTCATTTCTAATTCCTTTTTACAAACAATCTATTATGTTAGAATCTCTTCGGGAGTTTTAATGATATTAAAATTAGAGATGTGTGAGTGGATTAAATGAGCTAACCTGACTCAACTCACTTTGGCTTGTGGGTTAAATGGGTTGGGCTTATTTAGCCTGCTTTTAAACGGGTAAAAAAACCTTGACCCTAACCCATTTAAAAAGTAGGTTAAATGGGCTGGCTTACGAGCTAAAGACATAAATGTATTAAATGAGCCGACCTAAACTAACTCACTTTGACTTGTGGGTTAAACAAGCGGGGCTCACTTAGCCTGCTTTTAAATAGGTAAAAAAACCTCAACCTAAACTCATTTAAAAAGCAAATTAAAAGGGCTAGCCCACTAGCTAAAGCTCACTTGCATACTTCTAATTAAAATCATCATTGTATACAATAAAAACTACAAATCCTAAATTTCCTTACTTTCTAAAAACAAATTGACATATATGGTTATTCTTATAATCTTCTTTTAATAAATATTTATTGAGATGATTATACCATATACTTTTAGATTGCTTTAATCCATGTAAAGATCTTTGCAATTCTATTGAATATGGTTCCTAAGATTTTGAATTATATGCTTTAAGCATTTTAAATCCTTCTCGAATTTTTATCTAAACGTCTTTATCAAGTGAGGCCCATAAAAAAGTTATACCATTATCCATAATGCGTGTAACAAGTTTTTCATGCATTATTAGATCAATGAGATAATGAAAAGAAATTGCATCCAATATAGGTGAATATGTGAACTCATAATCAATTTAAGGCCTTATGAAAAACCTTATGGAATAAGTTACACTTTATATCTCACAACTTTATTTTTCTCATTTCATTTACCCACAAATACTCATTTGTATCCAACAAATATTACACTTTCAGTATATTAGGCAGTTCTTTATGTCATTATGATGCATTTACACTGCTAAGAGAAGAATTATCTTAGTTTTACTCAATAATGGTATTCACAATTTGTTGTGTTTGTTTCATATAATAATGTGGTTATACTACACAAGAATAGTAGAATTTAGGTACATGCTACAATGAATAAAAAATTTATTGATTCAAAAACCCTTATTATAACTGATTGGGGCATTCTGAATCATTATAATGATGTGAGAACTCATTAAGAATTCACATATGCACTGATTATAAAACCTAAAGATTTTCCTATCTAATGAATGCTCATGTACTGCTTGTTCTCTAAGCAAATTAATTATTAAGTTATCACTAACTAAAGTTGGAATCATATTTCCAACATTTCTAACATGAATACAAGGTGATATATGTAGACCTATTTACCCTCCTTGTTAAGCATATAGATGTTTTATGATATTCATAGATGCTCGTGTGTGCTTTATCAACTTGAGAACCTAGCATTTTCAATATTGATTACTTAAATAATTCAATTTAGAGCATGGTTTCCACATTATACAATTAAATTTAGGAGCAAATGCAAACCTTTCTCCCAAAAACTTTGACTTAGGTGTAAATTGATCTCTTAAATTTTCAAAGTGAGGTTTTTGACCCTCTAAACTTTGATAAATTAGCGAAACAACCCTCATAACTCTTAAACCCGTGTGTTTATGTATCAAAATTAAAGTTTAAGGATTATGGGGGTTGTTTTGCTAATTTATCAAAGTTTATGGGAGTCAAAAACCTCACTTTGAAAGTTTAGAAAGTCAATTTGCATATAAATCAATGTTTATGGAGTTTTTTTTTTTGCATTTTCCTTGGAGATTTATTTGTATTGATAATATTGGTGAATTTTCGTTACAAACTTTTAAATAAATATTGATCATCTTATATCTCATGTTTATCTATAGATGTGTTAGCTAAATTATTATATTGAGCAACTTCAACTATATAGTTAGACCTCTTGCTTATGAAAACAAAACTCTCTATTTTTCTTTGGAGGCATGCCATTTTATATGCAGCAGTACTATGTACATCAACAAAATAAGTTACCATAGTACTCCTCGTTAAAATTGGCTTATTGACAAGAGCTAAATACTTTACAAATCAAAATTTCTAGATGTGCAGTGATATGTCACAATAACTCCACCACAATTAATTAAGATGGGTCCTTAAAGGAAATAAAGAATTATTTGGTTATGATTATCCTTTTGATTAGAACATATCTTGAATAAATGACAAGAGGTATGTTTACAACATGTTTTGTCAATTGTCATTTCGATGAATTACTTTTCCCAACATTACAAGGAGAAAGGAAAAACAGTTAGTCAAAGAAAATACATGAAATATTTTGTCATATCTTGACCTTAAGGAAAGCAATACAAACTTGAAGTTCAAAAGATAATCCATTTGTAAATTATAGCAAATTAACTATTAAATGAATTTACCAATCTAAAGAAAGGAAAGCAATACAAACTTGAAGTTCAAAAGATAATCCATTTGTAAATTATAGCAAATTAACTGTTAAATGAATTTACCAATCTAAAGAAACTGGCTAAGTTAAATATACCAACTTTAAGTGCTCTTGTATAAATTTGATGTCCCTAAATCATAATTCGTTAATGAAAGCTAATGACTCTAGAATAAGTCAAAATCATGGTACACCAATCATTGTAAAAGACAAAATTCCTTATAAAAATAAATGAGTAATTATTTAATATGACCTTATTAAAGAAATACATACTTTTGAAAAGTCCAAAGTTGTAACAAGAAAAAAACAACTCCAGAAGAAGTACAAGTACCTACACTTGATGAAATTAATGAAAATGAATATATCTCAATAAGTTATATTTTTATAAGGAAAATATTAAACAAAAGAAATAATTTTTGATAAGTTATAATGCTTCTTTTATATCTTGTAGCACTTAATGTTATGGGTGACGATAAAGATCATGAACCTACATCCATTGATAAGTGTCTGCATAGATATGTGTGGACAAAATGGAAAGACACAATTCAGTCAAAATTGAACTCATTTAGAAAACATATGGTTTTTGGACCCATGATCTAAACCACTGAAATTTTATTCAAATCTGATTTGGTGATAGTTAAGTCAAGCTCAAGCTCTAATTACTCGAGTGGCAAATCAAACTAAGCTTAAGCTTTATAATACTAAGCTTGTAATACTCACGATCCTAATTGAGGTTAGTATAATTTTTAATTTATTTTAAATGCAAGTGAGTTTGAGATTATATAAAAAAAATTTATAAAAAAAATTCATGTTTAATTAAGTCAAACTCAAGCTTGTCATATATATTTTTGACGAGTTCAAAATTTAGAGTTTAATTGAACTTGAGCTAGGCTCGAGCTTTGAGTTATTAAGTCAAGTTCCAGCTTGAGCTCAAAATTAATTCTATTATGGTTTGAATGGACTGGATTATATCCCTTATTGTGATGAGAATTTCTTGAAAAAAAATAAAAAGTTTTCAAAGATATAATTGGAGGCCATGAACGGATGGATACTTGAGGAATCTAGCATCGTATGATATTCTTATAGGATTATAATATTCCCTATATCACATCTGATCTCGAATACAAACAGCGAGATAGATTGGACTCCGATAAGCTTATGTTATGCCAAAACTACAAAAGAAAAAAAATGTACACATTTTACCTATCAATAAGCCGATAATTATATATATATATATATATCACTGTAAAATTTTATGTTCAATCATATTCCTTACATTATACTTCGTCTAGTTATAGTGCATTCACTATGCATATATATTATACATTTTTTATAGTAAAAAACTACAAGTACCTTTTGGTACTTCGGAAAAAAGGGAAAAAAAAAAAAAGTAATTTAAGTAGTTACTCCTTATGGTCCCCTCTCTCTCTCTTTCTCTGTGTCTCTCTCACATAAAAAATATCATTATTCTATTGCAAAATATCTAAGCTAGTAGCTTTGCGCATGGGCATTCTTTGGCAAGTCTCCAGCTAGTGAAGGGACTGAGGATTACAGCCATTGGCAGTGGTGGGGTCATGCTTTAATGATACTGTCTGCGGATAGAAAAAAAGTCTTTAAAGCTACACATGCTTGCGACGTAAGTTTAAATTATGGTACTTATTAATGACCTTTATGTTTAACAAATTGTGCTCAAATCATGTTTAGGCAATTCATGCACTCAACAATCTTTCCACATTTAGAACAAACCTAGCCGATGCTCCTGCAGAATGCTGTGGACATGATTGAAAAGACAAAAGAAAATTTTTTCTATGTGCTCCAGATGCTGCATATTCTTTTTAGAGGGAAGAGGGAATAAAATACCGATCCGAGATACTTAAACTAATCGGACAGCTGCTGAAGAGAAAGTTCGGAAAATAACGGTAGTGACCGTAGTGTCATCTTTGCTGCATTGATGTACCGCATATTTTCTATTTTTTCTTAAAATAATAACTATCTACAAGAATTAATAAATATATAAACAATAAACTTAAATTAAATCACCTATTTTAATATCATTTTAGCACCTATTCTCCCATTTTCAACAAATAATGTTAAATCGACAGTGGTTACATGGTGTTTAAGAATGAATTATGTAATTTTACCATATCTATATGTCTCTTTTATCGAAGATTTTAATATTTTCAAATCGAATGCCATGTATCTTATATAATGATTCGGATTCAGTGTTTTTGTTGTATAGTTTGGGCAATGATCAATTCCGAGTTTCCTTTTTCTTATTTTGATAATGATGAGTTATTGTGTGAATGCATTTTTTAGGTTATTGTTGTGAACTTCGTAAAGTTTTGAATTTCCGATTTTGGAGTTTTTAGTTAAATTTAACATATTTGGCTTCATCTCTATTGCGGAATCAGTGGGGAATAATACATATGTACCCTCAGCTTTGCATTTTAAAAAAGTGGTTGTTTCCGTGCCTTGGACTCATCTATACATCGAGGGAGTGTGTTATAATTATAGGGAAAAAAAAAAAAAATTAACACTTTCACGTGTTTGATGAATGCACATCAATTATACACTGTCAAGTCGATGGTCGTGCCATAAAGATAATGGTATATCTTTTTTTTTTATCAAAAGGCAATAGTAGTAACTTTAATATCCATACAACATGCCATTTCTATCAAGATAATAAAGTCAACATCCATCTATATCTACACCGAAACTAATATTTTTGTGGGGAAACTGCTGTGATTCAAGGCGAAAAATTTAATTTACACAAATTATTATTATATCATTCATGTTTTATGTGCTTTTAAATGTAAAAAAAAAGAAAGAACTAAAGCCATTGTAGCATAATACATTAGTTTTTCAACAAGATAAATTGGGTTTACTCTCTTTTTTCTAAAATTATAATGGTAGCTAAAAAAAAAAAAAGAAGAAAAATACAAATAGAGACGGGATTGATAATGGTTTAAGGATAAAGTAGGAAGTCCCATTTTATAGCCTACAATAAATGTATATATTATCAGGATTCGGAATTATAACTCATCCTTTAAACGTAATCAATAATACGCATGTTATGAATACGGGTTAAAATTATATCTAGTATCCAAAATCGATTTTTGCCTTGAGCTAGCTCTTCCCAATGTTTCATTTATATATTTTGGCATCCCTTTTGTTGCTATCCGGAATGATGACCACTTTGAAAGTTTTATCATTAGGTGGAAAGAACATATCTAAAAAGTTGTCTTTTCCATTTCTGTTGAAATGCACTTGATGTCGTCCATTCGTTTTATTCCATCACGTTTTCAATTTATGTTTGGGAGCTCCCTCTTCTCTTCATCCTCTTACAGCTTTTGTCGCCACATAATACCGACGTCTGGTATAGAAGAATTTTGGTGTGCGGGATGTTGTAAGAGGACACCCACAGATACGTAGATTATCGAAAGCGACTACGTAGTCATATTCTATGTGGTAGGGTATAGTAGGGAAACAGACTACCGTATGAAGACGCTTAGCCATTTGATTTCCTCCAGAAGTCCATGGGAAGAATCCAAGGAATGTGAGAGTCGAAGCTCCACCTTGCCTCCTTGCGCGATGTTGAATAGAAGAATTATGTTAAAATCAAGGCCGAGACTTCGGAAACATTTTCATTTGTATGTTTGAAGTTGTAAAAATAAAAGGCATAGTTATTGTTTGAGAATATTAGAAGTGTGTTTGAGGGTTTTGCATGAGTGGTTTAAGCACCTAAAAATTAGTACGCGCAAGCTTAAGAGAGTATTAGAGGATGTTTCAGAATTACTATTTTGATGCCTAAGTTAATTAATTGATAGAGTGAGAAGAAACAAGCCTAAGGTAGGTAAAAGTGTGTATGAGGAAAAGTGTGTTACTCAGAGATTGAGGTCGTGCTATTCTCAACTAGTCCTCCATGTCCCTAGGATGTGCTTGGAATTTTGTGGAAATGTGTTATTATTATTACTCTTCTATAAACATTTCTTATTTTCCACGTGTAAATCTTTCTATTTTTGTATAGTCTAGCTGTTTTTCATTTATAGGGTCAAGTAGTTTAGTTAGTTATTTTTACTTGCCTGTATTAAACTGAAAGTAATAGAATCGGATGGACAAATTGCTTTCTCCTATAAATTGAGTTTCCTCCATTTCCTATTGTTGGTGAACATTGTGGAGGTCTTGTACGATAGTGAACAACAAGAACAATGAGTGAGCATCAAAATTCCTCATGGTATCAGAGCGGTTCATTTCTTAGTCCTATTGTTTTGTAGTTTCAGGTCAGTGCCTTATTAGTAATTTTAATCAAACTGTTAAAATGAGTAACGATCTTTATCTAGCAATCATTGATCCTTTTTATCTTTTTGGATCCTATCATCCTAGCATGAATATTAGTAATATAATTTTCAATGGTAAAAATTACTTGTCTTGGAGTAAATGCATGAAATTAGGATTATGAGCCAAGTCTAAATCAGGTTTCATAGAGGGATCAATTCCTAAGCCAGTTGAGGATTCTAATCAAATGAGTAAGTGGATTAGAGTTGATTATATGGTACGATGTTGGCTCATGAACTCCATGACAAGTGATTTAGCACAGAATTTTTGTACACACAATCGGCATTTCAATTGTGGAAGGAGATTAAAGAACAATATGGTGTAGCTAGTGGATCTTTAATGTTTCACCTTCAACATGAAATTAGTAACATTAGACAAGGCAATCAGGTTGTAAGTGTGTATTTCAACAAGTTGCGTAGGTATTGGCATGGATTGTTGCACTTGTGCTTTGAAGGAACAAATTATGGAATATGAGTCTCATACTCAATTGATTCAGTTCTTGATGGGGTTGAGTGATGGTTATGAGAGTATTACAAACCAAATATTAGCCATGGAACCTTTACCTTCAATCAATCGAGCGTTTTATTTAGTCAAACAAGTGGAGAAATAGAGGTAATTTACAAGGACCTTAAATATGAACATTGATTCAATTACATTTTATGCTTATAAGGGTTATAACTTTGATAAGAAGAAGAACAAAAGAGGTCTTATGTATGTGCACTGTAAACAAGTGGGGCATTCTATTGATAGTTGCTTTTAACTAGTTGAGTACCTCGAGTGGTACAAAGGGAATCGTATGTTGTCCAAAAATAAGAATGATATACCTACTGCAGCACAAAGGATGGACTTAGTTGTTTCGAAACTCCTTTGGATTCTAATGATAATGGTGATAAAACCTCTGTCAATAATCTTGACAAAAACATGCTTCAAGAGTTATGTCGAGAGATGTTTAAGCTCATGAAGAAGAAAGGCAAAGAAAATTCAACTGTTGAAGCTAATGTAGTAACTCATGCAAGTATTTTCATGTCGAACAATCTTTCACTTGTAGCTATAGATAATTTTTTGGTTACATGGATAGTAGATACAAGTGCAAGTGACCATATGACACCATTTATTGAGATGTTACATGATGTTACACTTCTGGATAAAGAAGTCCCTATCAAACTACCTAATGGATCTATCATACATGTAACAAAATCAGGCTCAGTAAATATTACTATAGAGCTTGTTCTAAGAAATGTGTTGTATGTTCCATCATTTTCCCACAATCTACTTTCAGTACACAAGCTTACCTCTGACCTTCACTTATAGGCTGTTTTTTATCCATCCTCTTGTACCTTATAGGACCCGAATACTAAGGAAGTTTTAGCAACAACACAAGCCAAGAATGGTGTATACTTATTGTCTGCAAAATCATGTATAGCTGCTAATGTTGTCGATTCTACTTCTGTCATTTCCCCTGTTCATTCAACAAATAAATCAGATGTCGCGTTGTTGCACAACAGGCTTGGACATAGTTCATTTTCTACACTTAAATGCCTAAATTCATGTAAAGCTTTTAACTTCGATTCATGTTTTTGTCATACTTATTAGGAAGCTAAATTTCATCGTGTTCCTCTTCTAAAGAGTTCTAGTGTAAGTACTTTTTCTTTCCAATTGATGCACATTAATTGTTGGGGTCCTTATAATGTTGCTTCCTTATCTAGTTCTCATTACTTCCTTACAATAGTGGATGATTACAGTAGATCAACTTAGACATATATAAAGAATCATAAAAGTCCAACACATTCCATTCTTACACAATATTTCCATTATGTCAAAAACTAATTTTCAATCACGCCAAAAACAATAAGGACTAATAATGATGGTGAATTCATTTCTCACAACTGTCAAGACCTATTTCATCACCTCAGGATCATTCATTAAAGAACAATTGCATACACTCCACAACAAAATGGATGTGTGGAAAGAAAACATAGGCATTTGTTAGATATATCAAGAGCTTTGAGGTTACATGCTAATCTTCCGAAATCCTTTTAGGGAGGGTGTTTGTTAACCTCTACTTATCTAATAAATTTAATGCCCACGATTACTCATCAGTAGCGGTCTCCTTATGAGGTACTCTTTCATAAAACCTCAGATTATAGCAAGTTGCGAGTTTTTGGATCTTTATGCTATATTTCTAATTTGTCACCCTTAAAGGATAAGTTTGATCCTAGGGGTATTAAGGGAGTTTTTGTTGGATATGCCACTGCTTAGAAAGGTTACAAAGTCTATAGGTTAGACACAAAAGAAATTGTTTGTAGTAGAGGTGTTATTTTCTTAGAAGAAGATTTTCCATTCAAGGATTAGTTTTTTGCTGATTATGGTGTTGATTCATCCTCATCTATTCGTTCAGTTTCTTTACCCACTGTTTCATTTGATTCTCCTACACCTCATATTATTCCACATTTTACTCAGATATCTTCTTTATTTGATTGTTCCTTTCCAGAATAATCATCTCAATATCTTATCCTACGTCATTCTAGTAGAATTCGTAAGACTCCTCAATGGTTAACTGATTTTGTTTGTATTGTAAGTTCTTATGCTAATGCCGTTGCTGATTCTGCCTCTATAACCAAATACCCTTTGTTTGTTGCTTCCATGTTTCATAACTTTCCATACGACTACACAGTTTCACTTACACATATATTAATTGTATATGAACCAAAACATTATTCTTAAGTTGTGAAATTTAAGGAGTAGAGAGATGCTATGGACAAGGAAATTTGTGCTTTAGAAAGCAATGACACTTGGGACTTGATGCATTTACCTAAGGGTAAGAAGGCAGTAGGATGTAAGTGGGTTTACAAAGTTAAATATCGGCCTGATGGGAGTATTGAGTGGTATAAGACTCGTTTAGTTGCTAAAGGTTATACTTAGGTTGAAGGAGAAGATTATACTGAAACGTTTTCCCTTGTTGCTAAACTAAATATTATTTGAATCCTACTTGTTGTTGCTGTAGCTCATTCTTGGCCCTTACATCAAGTTGATGTTAATAATGCCTTCTTACATTGACATCTTGATGAGGAAATATATATTTCCTCCTAAAGGTTACTCTAAGGCTATTGATGGTCAAGTTTGTCATCTTAAAAGGTCTCTATACAGGCTTAAACAAGCTTCACGTCAGTAGAAGTTAGAGATTTCAAATTTTTTACTTCGTGAAGGATTTCTTCAATCCAAACATGACTATTCTCCGTTTACTAAATCTATAGATAAAGGATTTGTTACTGTCCTCCTTTCTGTAAATGACATGTTATTAACAGGTTTAGATGAGGTTCTTATTTTTCATTTGAAATCACAATTGGATGCAACATTTACTATCAAAGACTTAGGCTCGACACAATACTTTATTGGATTAGAGCTTTGTCAAACTTCTGCTGGTTGTCTTTTGAGTCAATAGAAATTCATTCTTGACTTACTCGAAGAAACTGGTTTAACGACTACTAAGCTAGTTCAATTTCCTTTCCCGAGTGGTTTAAAGTTAGCTACTAATATGTGTTCTTTGTTGTTTGATCCTTCCTATTTTTGTCAACTAGTTAAGAGGCTCTCTTATATTAATCTTACTCAGCCAGATATCAGCTTTGCAATTCATGCTTTGAGTCAGCACATGTCTAAACCTTATACTAGCCATCTAAAGGTGCTTTTCCATGTGTTGCGTTACTTAAAAGGCTTACTTTGGGACTTTATTACTTTGCTTCTACTAGTCTAAATTTACATGCTTTTACTGATTAAGATTGGGCAATAAGTACAGTTGATTAGAAGTCCATCTCCTGTTATTACTTGACGCTTGGTTCTTCTTTGATTTCGTAGAAGACAAAGAAATAGTTTACTGTTTCTACTTCATCTACTGAAGCAAAATATCGTAGTTTAGTTGCTGCAACTAAGGAGATCCTTTGGACTCTTTCGTCCTTTGTGACTTGGGAGTTTCATTTTCGTTACCTGTTCCTGTCTATTATGATAACAAGTCCACCTTGTTGATTGCTTCTAACCCTTACTTGCATGCGCGAACAAAACACATAGATGTCGATGCGCATTTTGTTCAAGAACATATTGCATCTGGGTTCTTGGCTATCTCTTACATTCCTTCTAAGTTGCAAGTTGCTGATATTTTCACCAAACTGATCAGTGCTCATCAACTTCTACTCTTTCAATCCAAGTTATCACTTAGATTAGCTCCAAATTGATTGGGGGGGTTGGGTTGTTATTATTATTACTCTTCTGTAAATATTTCTTATTTTCCACATGTAAATCTTTCTATTTTTGTATAGTCCAACTGTCTTTCATCTATAGGGTCAAGTAGTTTAGTTAGTTATTTTTGCTTGCCTGTATAAAACCGAAAGTAACAGAATCAGATGGACAAATTACTTTCTCCTATAAACTGAGTTTCCTCCATTTCCTATTGTTGGTGAACATTGTGGAGGTCTTGTACGTCAGTGAACAACAAGAACGGTGAGTGAGCATTGAAATTCCTCAAAATGGATAGAGATGCTTGTCCACTTATTAGTTATCTCGAACTATGTCCCTGTACATGGTTTTAACTTCATTGGTTGGGCTTACCTAAGCGCAAGTTCTTAAGAACTTGGAGTTCTTCTTCTAATTTGATCAAAATCCATGCTAACCATTCAAGTGAGATCAATTGTACTCTTCGTAGTTTAGCATTAGTTTAATGGAAGAAACCCGGTCAACCCATCGAGGAAAGCGATTGATTACTTTGTAAATCCAATCAATGCCCCTTAATTCCATCTAGTCAACAATTTTGCTTTCTTACCTAATCCTCCAAATTCACTAAACTTTGTTTTGAGTATCTCCTTAATGCATTAGTTAACCTCAAATTTGTTAAAAATTTCCTTAAACTTTACATTTAACAACAAACTAAAGTAAATAAAAATATAATTTATTAATCAAATCCTTATTAGATATAGGATATATTAATGGAATGAGATGTAAGTCAGGTTATGGACAAATATGTATATGTGAATAACTATTTTGCTTAGTTATTAGTTGTCTAAGTTAGGTGTTACAGTCCAGGGCTTTCTCTTATACATAAATGGATCATATGATGCTTACCATTCTACCTCTACAGTAGTAACCAAGCTTAACTCGTATGCAATGCCGATCAATTAAGCCTAAACCTGTAAGCAACATGAGCAAGATAAAATGCCAACAATAAATATAGGGGACACGGACATAAATCGTAAAATGAATAGTATACTTTTATTAATTTCAACAATATTGCAAAGCTATAATATGTGTGCACAGGAGTAATGTATATATAACAGGTGCCATTAATCATGATCAACAAACGTGATGAATAAGAACTTTAATCCAAAAAAGTACTTACACCCTCATAAAGAGCTTTACAAGCATTTTTTGGCTTAGCAAGAGGAGAAATTAAAACTGATGAAGTGGTATCACTTTCGAAAAGTGAAAATTTCTAATAATAATAAAGCCCTAACAAAAATAAAAAAAAAAAAGTCCTCTTCTGTATTACAATATGTACAAAAGAATAAGCTCATGTTAATATAAGTATGTTAAAAAAATAGGATCCTAACACTAAGCATACTAAACAAATCCAAATTATATTGAAATTTCAATGATTTAATGTTAAATGTTGCTTATGTTTATGTCAAGATCATAACCAATTAGATAGTTGGGTCATGAGTTGGACATTCATTGCATATTAATGATCGACATTTAAGATGAAGTAAATAATAGATTAGCCATTAAATCAGCATGTGTGAATTAGCAGGTTATGTACATGGCTAGTTGTTTCAATGGGGTCAAGACTACTATAGAGTAACTATAGATGGGTCATAATGGTGACATGGATGGATGGATTTATGGGGGAGTGGGGTGGGGTTTAAAAGGGGCCCCATCCTACTCTTATCCCATTTCAATTAGAAAAAAGTTATATATTTTTTTAAAAAGTATAAAATAGAAAAAAAAGTATGTATTATATATATTTTAAAGAGCTATTTATTTCAAAATGTTATGTATGGTTAAGTGGTCAAGTGTATGGTTTTTAAACAAAGGGTCATGGGTCAAATCCCATACATAGTATTTTATTTTTTCAATATGCATTTCTTATATAAATGGCATTTTGTTTTTTTTTTTCTTCCAACCTATTTTTTCCATTATAACTAATAGCATGAAATTTATTATTACAAAATTATATCTAACCAAATAAATTTGCTTGAATTTTAACTTTTTATAAATAGTATACCATAAATTATCATTACTTTACTTATATTATAATAATCATATCGCATAAATTATTAACAAATAAAACCAATTATAATTTAGTTTAGTAACATTTCTTTTATAACTAATGTTATGCAAACGAATGTGGAGTGTTAAATGATTGATTATGTATTAACTTATATTCAAAAACATTTTTTTAGTGTAATTGATAAAACAATTTTATAAAGTTATTATGAAAAGAAGTAAAAAAAACTTATATTTATATATTTTTTCTCTTTTAGCTTTACTTGCAATTTCATATTCAAATACTTTCTTATATATTTTTATTGAAAACAAAATTTATACAAGTTTTATATATTAATTTCATTTTTCTCAATAAGGTGATAGTTACATTTCAATTAGTATATATATTAAAAGAAAATGTAAAACATTTATTCTTTTAATCTCTTAAGAAAAGCATTAAGTATTCTTAATAATTTTTTAAAAGAACTTTTCTATTTTATAAAGTTTAAAATAAATTCTAAGTGCAATCATTAATAAAATCATATATACATATATACATACATACAAGATGTAATACAACTACAATAACAAATGAATATTTTCTTATAGATACTTCTAATATTAACTTTATTAGAATAAATTTGCTGCCAGCCATCTATCCGCCCGCCAACAACACACCCACCCCCCTTAATGGTTCCTACATGGGATGCTAGGTTTATTTATGCTTACTGCCTTTACTTAAATAACCTCTTACCATTATTGTATTTACAACGTGTATTGCCTGTTGTATTTAATATTATATTATAGTTCTATTCGGAGTGTCTTTTTTTTAAAATTTGTATCTTTTCTATATATATTCTATATCTTATCTGTATTTATGTAAATTTGATATTTGGACAATTGTCTTATATATATCTTATGGTTCTATTTCATAATTATAATGAATGTGGCCATTTAAGTCTCAGAGTTGAGAAATAAAGTTTCATATACTTTTAAGAGAAAATATTTGAAATATATATTTTATACATTGAGGATAACTATTTTAATTGATATTTTTATAAATACAAATAAATTGAAGTGTAAATAAATTCAACTTTATTAAAATTTGTTAAGCAATTAATTTTAGAATAAGAGTATATATGAAATTATATTTCCATCTTTTTGGTTTTTTATTCTTATGAAATACAAGATTTAAGTACGCATCAAAATAACACCAATAAGATTGAAAAAGAAAAAAAAAAAAAAAAGAATCAAACAGAGCTTAAATCATAATCAATTTGGATGCTTTTGTATGTTGTGGAGCAATTACTTGCAGGGTATTATTTCTCACCCCTTTTAAGGAAATGTAAATTAAAAGATTATGAACAAAAAAGATTGAATAGCGTTAGATGCGAGCCTTGCGTGCCCTTAGGGCCTTTCTTGGCGACAAGCATGCACCGCGAAATAATCATTTCCTATGCCCGCAAGCGTCACGATATATGTGGCACCAGAGTTTATAAAAGCTGGGAACCCTTTAGATATGCGTGTGAAAGGTGAGAAAAAACAATAACTTGCGAATAAACAAATAATTAAGAATAATGATTAATAAAACAACCAATATAATAAGAAAAATATAGGATGTTGAATATAGTATCTCATAGGAATTGTGAAAAGTTGTGATATTTATTTATAAGGTTATGATTATTAATATCTTATTAATACATGACTGTAACTTTTTGATCAAGTGATTAATGGGTTTCTTAATATTTATTGGTTTAATTATTCCTTATTTTTAGCTTATGACATTAAAAGAATAAAGAAAGTAATATTAAATATTGAAATTTATTAAAATCTGCTTATCAATTCTTATGACGCAACGATATGGTAGGATATTAAGAAATTAAAGTGCTGGATACTATAGTAACAAAGTACAATTTGAGCCAGCTTTTCTTTCAAAATTCAAAAGCGTCCCTAATATACGTTACAATGGAAAAATTGCTAAAAATATTACTTACTAAAAACAGAATTTCTATTATAAGTGGGCCACTGCGGCAATCGTCCCTGATCCATCGCTAACCCATTGGAATTGGTTATTCTTTCCTTGTGTGCCTCCTTGGACACAACAAAATTACAGTGGCCCTTATAGTTTTTAAAATAAGCATTCCCGCCTTTAGCGGGAAAATAAAAAAAAAAAAAAAAAGGAAAAGAAAAGAGAACAGCGACATAGCAATATTTGTTTTCAACATTGTAGTGCTAATAAGTAAGATTTTCATTCTTAATAAGTACTTTTGTAATCAATATTTCATGTTAATTTCTCAACCCAAAAGAAGTTATATATATAAATGTCAAGAATGCAACATCAGTTGGAGAAAACCCCTAATACTAGTTTTGATGAGTAGTTGGTTTACAACTGATGATAAGAGCTGGCAGACTTATTACAGGTAATTCCTGTAGGAGAGATCGACATTGCCGTGCAAGTCTTTTTAAGCTGTATAAATTTTAATTTTTAAAAAGCGTGCTGTTTTCTTTTATGTGTGTATCAAGTGTATTACCGTTATTTTCCTAAAAGTATTATCACAAAAGAATATAATAGTTCAGCCTTATCAAAAATTTAATTGAATCAAGAGTTTGATATATATATATATATATGATTTCAATTTCTTATTTTTAAAGTGAATTATTGGACCAATGGACCCACGTGATATATTGGGCACTACGTAACAGCTGCATGTGCCTAAGACTTCGCATATTGTACCATATCCAAACACCATCTTTCTGGGTCCCGTTTCTGAAACTAAGGTAGGAGACAAGGTTTCAAGAAACAGCAATGGCGACTCTCTTTAGTAAACTATCGTGCAAAAAAAAAAAAAAAATCAGTCGGGCCGATTATTTTACCCTATAAAGTCTCGTATACGAGAGACATTTATTCTTGACTAGTGTTTCAAGGCGAAATGCTATTCTCTTAGCTTGTCTTAAGCGGAAAGTAACATCTAATCTGCGAGGGACTAACGACAATTGCATAAAACAACCTATATGAATACGGATTATGGTTAAAAGAGGAACATGGTTGACCCAACTCTGGGGATACCACATCTAAACTCCATTTGTTATGATTATTATTATTCCCTCCTTACCACGAAGTAAACGTGTTCTTGTGACTTAGAACAGATTTATAAAATGATTCTTAAAATTGGTGTTTTTGATGTTACGTTAGTATTTTAAGTACTTCCATATCTTTATTTTATAAAAGTATATTATATCTTTATTTTATAAAAGTATATTTATAAAGGAGTGTTGATACAAATATCCATGTCAAGTATTTCTCTCTTTTTATAATTTGCACCCATAAAAAGGGTGCTGGTATTGTATAAAATAGTGGTTTTCCACTTATACTTTTTCTAACACCGGTGGCCACGTGTTAGGTAACATAAAATTTTTTTTAGTACTTTGTTCTTTCGTTAAAAAAAAAAAAAAAAGAAATAGTTGAAACCTATGAAATAATTAAACAAAGGTAAAAAAAAAAAAAAAACCCCTTCACTAAAAGTACTCATTTATAAAGTGAAGAAATGTTTGGATGAAGAGGTATTTAAAATACTAATATGACATCCTAAGCGCTCCTTTTAAAAACCCATTTATAAACTTGCTCTAAAGGTTTTCATCTTTATTTAAGTATTTTGTACTCAATCACTCCTTTTATTTAATTATGGCACACGACGTATTGGTCATATGATTGATTGTGTCAAAAAAAAAATGAAGTGAAGAAACAATTCTTTGTGAAGCACTTTCCTTAAGTTAAGCACTTGTTTACATGTGTAAATTATAAACGGAGAGGGATACTTGTTATGAGTATTTATGCTAAGTACCCCTCTACAAACATGCTCTTAAAAGATAATTGTTTTGCTATGTATTGAATTAGGGATGGGCCTTCGCCCTATCCACCAAGTATTAATTGCTACACGAGGATACAATTAACTTAAGTAAAAAGGAGTGAATCTAAACTTCTCACAATAGGGGAGAGAAAGAGTTTGATATTACCTTAAATAAAGCATAAAGGAAATTAGTATGAGAAATGTCATATTAAATACGCAAGCAAAGAAGTTGGAAGCAAGTTAATCGCCTAAAGTGGCTTCAGCAGTCATTCCATTCAAGTAAGCAAGCTGTAGTGAGTAAGAAAGTAAAACCTAAAGTAAAGGAACAAAGGCTAGGAAGTTTTCTAGACTGGGATATAAAGTAGTGAATTTCCTATTCTAGCGTTGGGATAAGATTTGAATGAGATTAGATTGGAAAGCTATGTTAACCCTCTTTCTTTATTATTCCTTTTACCTCCCTGCCTACTCATTCTTTGGTTACCTTTCTAGCCACTCCTTTCTTTAGTATCCAAGATAGGCTCTTTAAAGAACTCCTTCGACGACACCATATGTGACTTTTTATCCTTATTTCTTTCTTCTTTATGCAGGTCAACAAGGATCAAGGACCCATTCCTTTTACACTAACAGAAAGATCAATCCGTTGAGAAAGACTTGATATCCAGTTTCTATGTCAACATCGGATTTCTCTTTTATGCAACTAAAAAAGAGCTCACCCTTTAAGGTTTGTATTGAATACACAGGTCTTTTTAGAGCTTAGTTATTAGACCACAAAGCTTTATATCTTTGTGGCTAGTGCTCCAATTAGCTCTAATTTAGGGGTGGAAAGGGGTCTAAGGACCCTAAGTTTGGAAAAAAAAAATTATTAAAATTTATCAAAAATGGAAAAATATGTATAATGTTATTTTGACGTGTATAATTAAGTGGTTAGGTGTACACTCCTACTAACATAAGGTCATAAACTCATGAGTTTAATTTCTAAAATAATTATTTTATTTATTAAGTTCTACATAAAAGTATGGGTCCTTCATATCGACATATGGGATCCTAATGCAAGTTGAGAATAATATGAGCCGTAGATACGACACTTAATGTATAGCCGGACGAGTCATTGCCCGAGGACTAAGTCTTGTTAATAGAGTTGCTCTCTAAATTTCCTCAATATGGCCACCAATCATAAGTAGTTAGTCATTCATTCTAGATGGTCATTACACAATTGATCCTTGGTGTCCCATTGGCTAACCTTGTAACTCAAGCAATTATGAAGGTCGTTAAATTTGCGATATTACCTAAAATCATTAAAAGGGCATGTAAAATTGGAACCTTAAAATTGAAACATAGAAATTTATGTTTCTACAATTTGTGTAAATTAACTTTAGAAAATTATAGATATACTTATAATAATTGTTAAAATTTTGAAATACATGATGAAAATGAAAGAAGAAGAAGAAGAAATTCAATTCTTTTTCGGTAAAAAATTCTTAATTTATAATCTAGCATGTAGGAAAGAAGGACAAGCAAAGTTGAAACTAAATATTTTTGCCATTATTGTCTTTTAAAAAAAATGTAGCAAAATAGATAAAATCAAACCTTTTAACTTATTTTAGGTTATTGATGGTATTAGTTGAAATATGTAGTTTTTTTTTTTTTTATAAACTTTACTATTAGAACTGAAATTTAAATACAGGATATGATTATCAAATAAGGGATTGGAAGAGAAAGAAAAAGGAAAAAAAATTATATAATAGGATAGGAAATATAATATAATGCCCTTCATGGTCAATGTATTGTAGAAGCCTAGTTGTATTTTTTTATTTTTTAATTTATTCAACTTAAATATGTAGAATTAGTAAACTAAATTAAAAATGTAAGTTTATATTAAGTTTGACATGTAAGTTTAGTTGAAAATGTAATTTTTTACACAAAAATAATTTTATATACAAGTTAAGTTGGAAGAGCCTTGTAAAATCATAAATTTGTAAAATCACAGATAGAATTACAATTTTAACAACATGGACCTCATTTATAACACAAATAGCAATTACAAACAACCATTTGCAAAGTCGAGTAGAAAGTTCAATTACTTTTAATCTATTCACGAGCCTACGAAGACGAACAATGATCAAAAGTAGAAGTTGCCTCCACTTTGTAATCCTCAACGTCTTTTATTCAATTTTAATAGATAAAATCTATTAAATAATTTGAACTAATAAATAGTCAATCAGTAAAAACATTTTACGTTAGTTTTGGGCAAATTTACTCCTGGATTGGAAAAGGATCGTCTTGCCAATTCGACTGCGTTTACTATATTCCACTTTGTTGGAGTCTGTTAAACTGTAGCCAACCGGCCGCTGGTGTGGTGGATCGATAGGGATGGCTTAGCGCATATCGAGTAGGTTTTTCTAGTAGTTCAATCCAACTTGGAACCGACTCTGAACTATTGATTCAAGGGTCAACAAGGTAAAGGGTGAGCATAAATTATTCACTTGAACAGTATTTTTTTTTTCTTTTTTCAAAATTTCCTTGTTTATTATAAATAATTTATAAACTATTTTTTTTAACTAAATCTAAAACATTATATCTTTACTTATGAATTGAAATTTGTAGTTTGGGTTTAATTTTTTTTAACCCTGAAATAATTCATATGAATTATATGAATATGAACGCATGATATTATGTTATTTATATATATTATATATTATATAGTATATTAATTATTACATATTATATACTTATTTGCATATATATACATATATAGTATATTATAATTATATTTAATACATATAGTATGTTTGCATTATATATATTATTTATATATTTTTTAATTTTCAAATTTGGCCCAATTTTGAACCGTTAAGGCAAATATTGATTCTAAAAGCAATTTAGCGAGTTGTCAAGATTGAACCGCTTAAGCTTTTAGGACTCAACAATTCAACGGTCAGTTCAGACCTGCTCAAGATAGGCCCAAGCCAATTTTGTGCTGATTCATGGTTCAAAATTGGCGTATACACGTATAAGTTTTCTCTTCTTTTGTCTTTATATGTTAGGGTTTAGTTAACATTCCTATATCCTTTAATTTGTATTTCATTTTTGTAGATCCCTATTTCTAGGTGTTACCAACTCAATAACGATTCTTATTATACTTTACGTTTTTAAATTTCTACGTTGATTTTTTTTATTTTTTATATTCTCCGATTAATGCTTTGCCAATCATTTGGAAGGGTTTCTCAATTAACAAAACTAATTGGTTTTACATCCCGTTATCTATCCACTTTTCGTAATTAATATTATTCTTATTTGGCAGCATTCTTTTCTTATATTATAATTTACCATTCAAAACAATGCATACGTCTTTTAAGACAGAAAGTACGTATCATGATAGGTATTTGAATTTTTTTTTATTTTATTTTATAATTTACTACTGGAAATTTAAAAGTATAAAATTGATTTTAAATTTTGTCTATTTTTACAATTAACTACTTAAACTTTGACTATATTCACAATTAATTATCCAAACTTTATCAATTTTTATGAATAATTACCTGGTTTAGGAACCCAATATGAAATTTACCTGACCCCAAATGCAAAAATCTCAATGGCCAATGGTAAAAAAGATGTGAAACTCTCGTTTAATTTCCCTTTTTCCTACAATGGCCCATAGGACCCCTGTGAGTAATAGAGTTGGTTAAATTTGTAGGAAGATCCTCCCTAGTTCTGAGTGCACGATCTGATCGAAAGGATGAAGATAGAAGATAAATGGTTTAGGAAGAGAGGGAAAATAATAATAAGTGTTGGTCAAGGGTGATGGGGCGGCGTTACGGAAAAAATTTAATCACTACTACACACTACATGTGTATATATATATTAAAATTAATATATAATTACCAATTATTTTTAGATATGTTACATCCACTCTCATATATTTTTACACGTAGCGTAACTATTTTTTTTTTTTTTTTTTTTTTTTTTTTTGCCAGATACACGTAGCGTCACTATTTAGTGAATGCTTTTTCGGATCATCCAAAAGACATACATTCCAGGACAGTCATGCACGATAAGAATATAGTCCCTGTGAAAAGACAAGCAAGACTGAATTGAAGCATCTTTTACCTCTTGCTTTATGGTAAGGATACCCATTTGATTCATGATTCATCCAACTCCGTCACATAAATAAATAAATAAATAAATATATATATATATATATATATATAAACAAAGCTCCTCTTCATTTACATTTTTGCCAATTTTCAGTGATTTTTTCTTTTCAAGTATACTCAAATATAATCCATGGTTAAAATTATAGGTAAAACAATTGAGAAAATTGAATAACTTGAACTATTTATTTGTAAATTAATAAAAATTGAGTAAATAAAATAAGAAACGATTTATTTCCACGTTATAAAAATATTTTTGGGAACCTATGGTCACCTTGTGTTTGCCGATATTGCAAGAGTTAATTTTGGATTTTCTTTTTTCCATCCACTTACGTATTACTTGTGTACTGTATTTCCCTTTGTATTTTAAAATTTAACTAAGTGAAAATTGTACGGGATATTTCTAAATATATGATGGGGAATGGACATGGTTGATTTATGTCATATATTTATATATATATATATATATATATTTTGATAACTAATTTTTTTCACCAACTAATATACAAAATTGCAGCTATTAAAGAAAAGAAGATTCAAACTTGATTCATCTAGTTATTAGATCATAATAACCTTAGCATCTTACAGTTGATAGGCTTCTTCCCTCTGTTTATTATTATTTTTTCTTTTGTCCTCCACTAACGTCTGAATTATTTAATTAATTAACTTCATTGACGTTTGATTCTGCTGCAAATCATTTATGTATGTGCAAATAATCAAGAATTGGACAGAACAGAAGTAAATATAAAGCTAATAAGACCAAAAGATTCTTATAATCTCCAGATTCTCTCATATAAGTTCGCGACGTTATCATAAGCAAGCACATGGGCTGTCTCTCTTTAGGTCCAATCATGTGTTGTCTTTATGTTTTATTAATTTAATCTCTTCACATTATCTACCCTAAAATATATTGATGCATGTCACATTGCAATGAAAGGAACCCAGCAATACAAATCAATGAAAAAAATCTTCAGTGTCCTTTCTAAATACATTAGAAGAGTATTTTTGCTGTTTAATTATTTCGCAAATTTGAGTACATAAATGTAAATCACAATAATTGAGAGACACTTCATCGCACCGCGTAATCTTAAATAAAATGTGGTGTTGCGTAAACCTGCAACCATGGACCCAATAAGAAAAGGAAATAACGGTGTTTTGGTGCTTCAATTTCAAATTTTCTCGGCACCATGAAATGTTATTCGGTTATGCTAGTTCGCTAGATTTGGGCACGGTTTCGAACCCGGACTCAAACCCAGACCAGGATTCGCGGGTTTCTGCTTCCTAAAATAGGTAGCTAGATCCAAACTCATGAGATCGATTCACAAGCTTATTCTTTGGGCCCGTTGGTTTAATTAGCAGTTTAAGGAACTATAAATCAGTTTTTTTTTAAAAAAAAAACTAAAATTTAAGTTTTAAATTAAAATTATTTAAGTACAAAATAAATGTTATCTTTAACTCATTTTATAAAATAGTTATTTTAAGATATGTACTTATTTATATACAATTATATTTAATTCAATTATTATATTAGTAATGTGAGATAAAAGATATAAAGGCTATAAAGAAGTTTAAAAAATAAAATCTAGTCCTACATCACTAAGAATGAGACTAATATTTTGATAAAAGTCTATATATATACATATCAAATTACACAATTTTTTAAAATTACATTTATTACTTTTTTTTAATAGTAATACATTAAATGTTGTTAATGAGAAATCATTGTTTTCCTATTTACATGGAATTGGTTAAAATTTTTAGTTTTCATTATTATTTACTTTTAAAAATGTTTTATTTCACCATTTTGTATTCTTTCCTTTTCTTTTTTCATCTTTTTTATTTTTTTAAATCAGCTATAACTGTCAACTTCATGGGTCTTAGAGCTAGACCCAGCTTGGACCCATTAATCTAGTGGGTCAACCTTACGGGGCCAACCCGTATGGTAGGATCTATACTAGGTCTTAAACTCTACGGAGTGGATTTGGGTTGGATCACTGTTTAGACCCAGCTTGTACATAGATTTATAGTTAGCTTTATTCAAAGAAGGGATATTAATTGTAAAATTATCTAAATTTTTAATTTCCTTTTTCCTAAACTTAATTCTCTTTTATTTAAAAAAAATTATTCATGGATTTTTTTGAGACCAGGCAAATAAATAACTATATCATAATGTTATGTTATAAATATTTATCCTTGTAATAAGTGATATAGATACTGATCTTGTAATAAAATGGATCATGTTCAAAGCCCCCCTTCTCTATTATAATCATTGATAAAATAAAACAAAAAAAGGTTTTACATATTAATATTATTTTACCTTTATTTCATCCTCTCATAATGTTTTTCCTCTAACTACGGTTATGGACATTGGAGGGTAGTGGGCTAGGTCTATCTAATGTGGGCCAGCAAGAGCACGGACATGGATATCTTCTTCGATGCAACAACCAAAAAAATAAACTCAAGAGAGAAAAAAATAAAATTTCAATCTCAAATACTGAATTTATCCATTTATTATACCACCTCATGATAGATCTTGAAATCGTTAGTCATGTTATTACCTTAATTGAGATGACATTACCATGTTCTTTTGCCATTTTTTCTTCTTTTTTGTTCTTTTTTTCTAATTTCTTTCTTTGAAAACAATTCTAAAAATGGAAGAATAGTAGATTGGTGGTTTCTATTGCAAATAACGGCACTGGTAAGCGAGAGTTTACTTTTCCCACCATAAGAAAATAGCAATACCTTCGATCTTTGAGATAACTTGGCTGGGCCTGTCGTGGCGGCTCTTTGTTAAGTCAGCTCGGAGCCGTGCCGAAAAGATTGGACATGGAAGTGTTAACGGGAAGAAAAATGGAGGTGAAAATTCAGTTACCTTAGTGACAAAACAAACAAAATTAATAGGACGGAAAACTTTTATGACCTCGCTTATGAAATGGTCTATATTACATCTATCGGCTGAATATTAAAATGATTATAGAAATTAATACAAGACAAATTGTTTAAGTCATGATCTATAATGATTTAGAGCATTTGTAGTTATTTAATCAAAACATCAAGGAGTGTAGATACAACCAACCCTAGCCCCAATCAACCACCCCTTGTGCATGCGCATTTAGGAAGTTCCTTTTTTTTTTTTTTTCCTTTTTTGCACAAATAATAAATTATTAATAATAAAAAAATAAACAAATACTATATGCACTTTTCAATATATATTAGCATGGACAAGCACCTACATGTCGTTTTTCCAAAAGTAAAAAAATAATAATAATTAATTAAACAAATACTTTAGAAAAAAAGGCTAAAAGTACATTCATGCCGTATGGTTATTTTTATGCTTTAAAGCTCTACTAACTTATTTTGATTAAGTTATCAATAGATGAAAGCATTTCTAGAATGGAATTACTAATAGCTAAACATGTGTGCCAGTTCTATTCAGCTCAAAATCAACCTTGAATTGTTCAATCTTAAGCCAACTGGGGGGTGAATTGGGCCTGACCCTTAAGAGAGCAAGCTCAAATCAATTCAACTGAATCGATGGTTTAAAAGTCAAACGGCCCTTGTACCGTAGGTTTTTTATTGGAATTTCCTTTAATTATTATAAATGTTTTTTTTTTTTTTCAAATTTTCATTAATTGTTATAAATAATTTCTAACATATTCATCTATTTCTTTCTTTTTTTTTTTCTCAATTAAATCTAAAACTTTGTGTCAACTATTATTGCTCGTAAATTAAATTTTCCTCAATATATGTTAATATTATATATAGTATATTAATTATTATATATTATATATAATATATACTTATTTGTATTATATATATAGTATATTATACATTATATATAGTATATACATAGTATGTTTTCATTATATATGTAGTACATATGTATGCTATATGATATTTTATTTATATATATTTTTAAATTTCAAGGTTGGCTTGCACCTAATGTAGTTTGTCCTGCCTATTTAGGGCCCGTTAACTCATTAGATTTCATATGTTGAACGGGCCTAGTGATTCAATGATCAAGTCAGTCTGCCCATGATTAGGCACAATCTAACTTGCCTGTTCCGAGTCAGTTCGTGGTTCTTGAAATCGGCCTTTACACAGGTTTACCAACAACTTGATCTCGAATAATAGATATATAAGCATCTTTAAAGTGGTCTCAAAACAATAAAAATTTATTTTTCCCATAAAATAAAAAGATATAAAAATGCAAAAAGGAAAAAGGAATTAATAAACTTCTTATTTTTACAAAAGATAACCCCTGTGTGGTAATTGGTAACAATACAGGCTTTAATAGATTAGTCTCCATATTTAGTTTTCTCTTTAGTTTTCAAAACTATTTAAATAAAAAGAACTCTATAGACCTATAATTGATGTTAGGGTCATTCCACCAAAGAAAGAGCAAGTACAAGGCAAATAAGGTGTGAGGCCTTATAAATACCTTATTCGATAAATACAGGTTCTCAAATTTTTAGAATTAAAGTCTATCCTATAATACCTTTAAGTCATCCTAAAACTTATACTTTGTAAAACTTACACCTTATAAAACTTATAAGGTACAAAGTATCTTGTGGAACTATAAATCTTTTCAATCTTCTTATAATTTCAACTTCAAATGTCATTTTATGGTAAAGATTGGTTATATTTTTTCTTTTCCATGCTAAAAGATTACTTTCAAACATCCTATAGAACTTAATGTCCTATTCACTTCATTGAATGGAATTAGGAGAGAATGAAATTGGAATTTCTAAGGAATATAATAAAGGTGTAATACTTATTATTTTATTTAGTTGAATTTATAAGTAACTTACGAATAGATACGTAATAGAATTTTAATGACTAAATTACTTTCGATCTATTTTCTTTCCCAACTAACTCTAGAGTGGCTACAATAGGTGATGGCAGTAACAATAGTAGGTGGTGGTCGATGGTGGTAGTAGCAGCAATGATGATGGTAGTTATAGCAACAATGATGGTTATGGTGGTGGTGGCATCGGTGGCAATGA
>JAMXBB010000003.1:113624636-113779100 GCA_024138015.1 Lumnitzera littorea | reverse complement strand
TGGAATCCCTCATATAAATATTCTAAACCCCATAAATTCTTAGTCGGAACTCTGAACATAACCTAAATATCTTGGATAACTCTATGAGTCGATAAGGATAGATAGATTAAAAAAATATATCAAATTATAAACCCTAAACTATTCTAAAGAGAAAAACCCTAATAAATTGATTAAAATCTTAATCATGTATAAAAACCTTAAACTCTATATGTATATAAATATTCGAGATTGAATCCGAATATAATAAAAACACTAAAATTAAAACTTTAAACTTATAAACATATAAATTTACTTTTATGATAATAAAATCTTAATTTAGAACAATTATCGATCGATACACTTAATTAGGTAAAATCGCTAATGAACGAATCAGGATAACTTCTAAATATTAATAAACGTAAGAGCATTAAATTAATTTACAAAATTGATAATATTATTTTATAATTATGAATAACTTTATATATATATATATATCTATATATTATTTACTTGTTTTTTATGTGTCATATAGTCAATATAACTTTTATACCATATAATTTTCTTTATAATTATAATATACATTATTATTAATAGAATTTATAGTATTAGAAATATTTAAAGAAAATTCAAATTTTTATTTTATTGTTTATTTCCTTATTTCCCCTATTTTTCCTTTCTTCTTTTTTTCCCTTTTTATTTTATTTTTCCTCTTCTAAATTATAAATTATTACGTATGCATAATATAATTATTATATTAATATTTTAATTTTGAATAAAAGTCAAAATGTCATTTTTAAGCAATTAATTCTTCTTTCTTTTTCTCTACCATTACCATGAGCTAAGTAAGCCCTGCAATCAATTACTTAGGATTTGGTTCATAAAATTTAAGGTGATCGAGCAAATTATTTGATCTAATCCAAATTTTACAATGAAGCTAGAAATATTAGTAAAAGTGATTCCGTAAATTTGGATTTAGGGAAAATAAATAATTAAATAATATAATAATTATATGTATATTATTTATTATTTATAGGAAACACATAAAATAAGTTTTAATAACTAACGAATCGATAAAAATAAATTACATGCGCACTAAAAATTATAAAATAACTTAAATAATATTTATGAGTATTTATTTATACCATTTATGTATTTATATATAAGTATAAATACACGAAATTACTTAAAATACCTTAAATATATTAAAATAATACTAAATAATTAAATGAAATTCATAGATAATTAAGGAAAGATCAAGAAAAATATGGAAAAATGAAGCAATGTTTAGAAAGGGGTCGTGGAAAGCTAGAATTGAAGAAGAAAAATTAACCACTTGAATTTAGCTAAATAGAAAGTCAAAAAGAAGAAGAGATAAGATAAATTTCAACAGAAATTAAAAAATATCTATGCAGCTTTATAAATACCCAAACTTGAACAAAAGCTCATTTGGTCTATTTGGAGAGTAAGAAAATTTGAGAGAACTGAAAAATAGAGGATTAGGGTTTTTCTTTGAAATTAGAAAAAAAAATCAATATTATTAAGGCTTTAGATGGTAATCAACACTCGATGACAATGTGGAAGTGGACGGCCACCAGTACTATACGGTGGTGAAAGTGAACGGTAGTCAAAGCCATCAACTTTAGTGAATTCGATATTTTCTTCGGATTTTACTTATTTTATTAAAAATATTAAATATACTTAGAAAATTGTGAAATTTGGTATTATGAGGCTTTTGATTATGTAGATTTAGGGAAAATTTTTATTTTGATGAATTTATATATAGAAATATACTATCCTTAAGAAACTATATAAAACTAAACATATTTCGATTTAAAAATAAATGACCTTAGGGATATAATTTAGAGCTTAAAATTTTTGTGTAAGCTAGTTAGAGTATTTAAAATAGTGCTATGAAGCATTTTTTTTTAATAAATGAATTTTTGAAATTTTTATGCCTTAAAATGATGCATAAATAGCTAATTTTGGGCTAATTAGGTAATTAAAAACATAATTACTGAGTTAATACATAATTACATGTTTTAGGATATTGAAACCTGATATAGTATGATTTTACGATATTTAGGGTGTTAGATATAATTATTAGGGTATTATGTAGTATATATGTAATAGGTAAAAAATTATACTTAATTATGTTTATTAAATAGTTGACTGTGCACATGTGCTTGTATCTGTATTAATGATGTGATTTTGGTGAATCGTTCTGATTTGTATTTATGTGACTTGTTGAAATAATTGAACACCTTAAACTGGATTTAACTAAATATATAACTTATAATTCTAAATTAGATTTACATTGCAACTTATTAGGGGGAAACTTATGGTTCTTTGACCAAGTACCGACTCATTTGAAAGGGATAATGCTGGATAGTATAATTGGTCCCTTCTTCATCTTTAGTTAAACTAAGTAACAAGTAAGGAGGTCGTTGTAAGAATGAAGTCAATAGTTTAAAGGTGGTCATAGGAAAGGCGATGTCTTCATTGCACAAGCATAAGTTTGGTTGTGAGTTGTTGCATTAAATAGAAACTCCTTAACTCATATTAGAGTAGGTATAATTTCTTTAATCTCATGATGGGCTCGACAACATTGTGTGATGATATTTACTTATATATGCATTGCATCCAATTAATTTGGTTGATAATCCTATTTGTGTTTAAGGTATAGTTTTAAATCTATGTCCCAACTTACTGAGTTGTTAGTTCCTTATATCCCTACAAACATTATTATAGGTACTAGCTAGGAATCAGCTTATGTTTACCTTTAAGCTAACAACTATTGGATCTTGAGGAGTGAGGAAACTGAAATGCATATGAAGAACATATATATTTTTAAAGTCTGAGGTCTTATTTTAGAATCTTCCATTTTTGAATAATGTATTACTTAGAAATATAGTACAATGAAACTTTGCAAATATGATTTCTAATATTTGAATCCTAGTATATATATATATGTATGTATATATGTCATACTTTCTTAGGTAAATAACTTATTTAATTTATGAAATGTTTACTTCAAAGCGGGTTAGTTGTAAATGCTATGTGTAAATTAAGTCTAAGATAACAAGTATAAGGTTAGCTTTTATTTTAGAATGGTTTGTATAGTAAGACTGTTACAACTTTACCGTTTCGGGACGTGACATGCCATATCATCTATCTAGAATTCTCTTAAATCCACTTTCTTTTGTCTTCAATTAATGCACAAGATCATTTATCTTCCCCTTTTTTCTTGAACTAAAAACACTCTCTCTCATTTCCTCATCGTTCTCATTTTCTTTACCTACTATTCTACTCCTATTTACACTAATTACTCTATATGTTACCAACTTCAAGAAAAGGATAACAAGGAGATTTGCTCACCAAAACTTATCAAGAACAAGTAAACATGTTATCTTTATATTGTATTAATATTATATTATTATGTAAAATTAGGTTTTGTGTTTTTTCTTCTATATTTTTGTATATTATCCTACTTGATGTATTGTATATATAATCTAGTATTTTGTAGTTGAAACTCCATGTATATATATTTGATTCAATATATATAAATCTATTTTTTCTAGAATTATGTTTACATGCATAAATACACTTAGATACATAAATATATATTCATATGTATGGACATGTGTATATATAGTATAGTTAAGTATATGTACATATACAGTTATAATATATATATACATAGTATATGTGAGTAAAGAAGAAATAAGATAGGAAATCTATATATGTACATACATATACACCTATATATACATATTATAGTATGTACATAAACACATACATAAGGAAAATTAAATATTTATGTGTATATATATGAAAAGCAAAATGTATATAAGTATAAATATATGTATTATATTAAATTTCCTTAAAAATATATTAAGAAAATATAAATATACATATATATACATATATAAAAGTATGTATAAAATTGAATATAAATATGTATAATAATAGTATACCAAAAGTATAAATATGTGTATATATATACATGTATAGATATACGTATGACAATAGTATAGTATGAGTATACATATATGTATATATACTAATATGCTAAATTTATATAAATAATTAAGGATACATATTTACACATATATATATAAATATAAGTACATACATACTTATAATATACTTATTTAATATAACATAATAAAATAGGTATATATGTATATATACATAAAGTGAGCTAAAACCCTAAAAGAAAATCTAAGCCTATTACAAATTAATTAATAAATTATAATAACAGATAATAATAATAATAATAATACAAAATTTAAGAAATGTAAAAATTAGGGAAAATAGCAAAATTGCCGCATGGATTAATGGAATAGTGCCACATCAGCAATTTCCCAAAAATAATTAATTGAACCAAAAATTACAAAATAATTAGAAAATAATAATTAATTAATTAATCAGGAAAAATTATAATAATAAAAAAATTAAAATAATTGGTAAATTAAGCTTAAAAATGAAGAAATAGTGAAATTAATATAAATTAAACTAAAAAATAAAATATTCTAAAAATATAAATTTAGAAATTAATTAAATCATAAAATAATAAAGAAAAACTTAAAAATCGATAAATAAAGTTATTCGGGTCAAAATAACAAAATTTGTAATATTTTAGGCCCATAATGAGAAATGTGAGTTTCAACGTTTAAAACATATCTTACTATGTGAACGTACATCCGAAAACGATAAAAATTGACTATAAATCTATTTTTAAAAAAGGATTTAAAATTAAAAAAAGTTACATGCGACTTAATACCTAAACAGAAACAGGAGTCATAAGGTAGATAATTAGCTAATTAAGTCGTTTAATATTACATCTAAATACTCATTAGGTTTTTATTATTTTATTTATGAGGAGATATCGATTAGAAGAGCGAGCTGCTAGTTAATTGTTAGGATTCATATCGGTTTTGATTAAGTGAGTACTTTTGATGACTCTATATTTATTTTATACTTATAGTTAATGCATTTAAATTTTATATATTAATAAATTGATGCTTAAGGTTTAAGATATGCATATAGCTGAATACTGCTTGCTTGTTGTGCAAAGTATTGTTAAATTTGGCAATTGAAGAATTGATTGTATGATTAACTGTAGCATGAATTGGATGGTTTGTTGATACCGATTGATTGCCTAATAATTAGATTTAATCATACTCAACTTATCTTAAATTAAATGGATTATACATAAGCACGAATATTACATTTACTATTTTGGTCGTTACCTCATATGATTGGTAATTAAGGGCCTTATAAGGATGAAATTCCCATATGATTTGATTGGTACAGTATAGTAGTATTTATATAACAAGACCTTACTCTTGGCTCGCGAGCTTACTTGATGTCGGAAATGCTAACCATAGGTGGCTGGGAGTTGAGTTTAGAGACTATCGTTGTAAGGCATTAGTGTGGATTGCGGGAACCACCTCATTGTTAGACTTGAGAACTTGTGTACTACTGAATTTCAGAAATGGAAATATATTTTGTGAAATACGGAATTTCGATTCATGATTGAAAACCTAAGTGCTAGAACTCAGTTGTGATTAGTGCTGATGAATCTCCAACATTTACCTTGGAAGGCATTAAATCCAATGTTGTATATAATATCAGTCAATTGCATATATTATTTGATATATTGCTTGTTTATGCATTCATGTGTTTGTTATCTAATTGTTTAATAATCTGCTTGACAATATAGTATGGGGGGATATCTCATTAAGCTCGCGTAGCTTACTCTTCAACAGTTTTCCCTTACAGGTTGATTGATAATCGCGCATGGGTTAAGAGTCAAGCGTTGAGTACAAGTATTAAAAAGCCATAAAAGATAGAATTTGAAGATAGATTGTATAGCTGGTTTGGAATATTAAATGTAATTATTGTTCATTGATACAAGGTAAGTGCACCTATTAGTTTTAATATAGCGGATGTGAGTTTGAGTTGATCCTTTAGAGACCTCAAGTACTAATATTAACCTTAACTCTATTATTTAACCAAAAAATTGTGATGAGTTGAATGAATTAAAAAAACTAAAATTAACAAACTAACCTAATTATGAGACTTAATTAAACAATTTAGAAAGCGATAAAATTTAGAACGACTTTAAGAAGGTAAATAACGTATTTAGGAATGATTTCCCTTAGTATTTAACGTATGACCGTTTAAAATGTATCAAATTCAATCTCTATTATTCTTGACTGAAGGGATTCACAGTTAAAGTTAATACCTTTCTCAAGCATATTAACCTTAATTCTAAATTGTTTACCGGAATCTCTTCACTTAGTAATATAAATTAATGTATAATGAATTCCCACACAAAAGAACAACTTTCCGGAAGAATCATGTATCTTATTTCTAAGTACACATGTAATTCTCTCCAATTATGTTAAGATCTCATTACATATGTGATTTCTCAATGATCATGCATAATATCATAGATTGATACTCTAAAAATATCAATTAACAATTAAAAAAACATAATTGAATCAAGAAAAGATAGAAACTTTATTGAAAATCATCAATAAATCTAATAGTCATACGAAACCCTAGGTTCCATAATCCTAAATACAAGAATCTTAAGCTATCATAATGAAACTAAAAACGAATTCCAACAAAATCAAGAAATAAAACATAAAAAACCCCTTTTGTTGATGAAAAATCTCTTCAATCTTAAAGTTAGGTGTTGCTTTTGCCTTTTGCTCCTCCTTCTCTTTAAGTCTCTTCTCTTTTGAATGTCTAAAGTTATGTATGAAACCCTAGTAAGTCCTTTTATAATATATTGTAAAGTTTCTTTTTTCGTTACTAGACACAGCCTGGGACACAGTTGTGTAACTTACTGACCTTGACACTTAAAATCTTCCTGGATAGACACAACCTGGGGATACGGTTGTATCTCAGACTGTGTAACTTTCTGACCAAAATTTGTCACTTTCTCTTATTATTTATGTAACTTCAAAACTTCATAACTCATTCATTTGAACTCCAAATTGAGTGAAACTTGATTCCTTTTCTTCGTTTTCAATCCTAGAACGCATTCAAATTTTGAAATCAAAATTTTACTTAATTAAGTATCAATTTCTTAAAAAAAACCCAAAGATGTAAGGAAAATACTATAAAATCACCACGTGAAATGTATTTAAAATAAGAGTTATCATTCATATACTTAGGTTTTGTAACTTTAGTAAGTTTAATTTTAGAACTTTACTACCTAATTTTATCATTTAGTAGAGAATATTGATTCTCTGCAGTTCTAAGGAATTGTGGAATGATAGACATTCATAATTATTTATATTTTACAATAAGTTAATAAATTAAAGATTAGAGATCCTAATGATTAATTATTTAGAGTTTTACAATCTTTAACTTATAAGGTGGTTTTCGTATCATGGATGCACATATGATATGAAAATTTTAAGCAATCATATCAGACCTCCCTTAAGGCCACTACAAATATTCCACTCCCTCCTCTAATAGGATGTTCAAATTACTTGCATACACATACTCTATTTAACTTGCTCTTACTCTTAATTATTCGTGACTGACTTAAATATTGAAATAGTCCAACTGAACAATCTCCCAGTTAGTCTCCTTACTTCATCTATTTTGCAAGCCATCAAAGATGATTTTAAGACTTCTTCAAGTCCAATCTCTACTGATAGAATCTAAGATCAAGAGACTGCATAGTTGTAACTTTCAAAATTCTATAAAAATCTTACATTATAAGCTAAGTCTCACTTTTTCTTCTTTTTCATCCTTTTATTTTTTTGGAAATTTTTATTTTATTTTATTTTTTGGGAAAACTTTCCTTTCATTTTTTTGGGAACTTTTTTTATTTTATTATTTTTAGATGATATTTAGTACAAATGAGTTTACATTTATATACTCTTACTAATTTTACAAACAATAAGTTAAAATGCATATTTTACTTATAATTAGGAGGTGTTACTAAGACTAGGGTAACAATCTAACAGCTTCTAGTGCAACAAGCTCTTAGGATGATAACTATTTATTTAAAAAGATGTCTATACAACTAAAGATGACAAATAAAGGTGATAATGAATAGGGATGTAAACAAAGCGAGTTCAAGACGGTCATAGGAACTCAAGACCCAATAAGGTCTTTAGCCCTATACTCAAAACCCATCCCGTTATCTTAATGGCATCTACGTTTCCCAATCATGAAACCCATTTATATATTTTTTTTCCAAAAAACTATTTTTTACTTCATTATTTATTATATGAGAAATTGATTTGCATTATTTATATTTGTAAACCGTGAGCAATGCAATGTGGACATATTAAAAGAGAAGTCACAAAAATATACTATACTTTATCTATAATATATTTATAAAACACCAAAATACGAAGGTGAAAAGAGTAGATATATGGAGACAAAAGAGGCGAATGGAGATTAGAGAAGGAAATAAGGTTAGGGTTGCAAGATAGTGATAAATACTTTAGTAACTTTACTTTTCATTTGTTTTTTTTTATTTAGTTAATATTATATTATTAATATATTATTTTTATCGAGTAACGAGTCTTCAATGGGTTTTTCTTAAATCTCAAAACCCATCTCATAAACTTAATGGGTTTTTAATTATATCCAAAAATTTATCTCAAAACCCTATCTAATAGTACTTTATAAAGTTTTAATAAGTTGGGTAGACTAAATACCCTATTACGATCTACCCATTTACATCCCTAATAACGTAGCAACTAAAGGTGACAACTATCTTGGACATTTTTTTAATAATTAACAAAAGGAAGTGTCAATTTTATGATGTGATCATAACTATCTTAACTTCTCAAATGTCATTCAAATGCAAAAAAAAAAAAAAAAAGAAGGAAAACAAAAGGGAGGAAAATTTTTGAATGTTTTCTTGTTTAACCTTTTTTCCTTTTATTTTTTTAAATTATCTAATTGTTCCCTAAAAATAAAGAATTAGGTTTTCCATTTTTATTTTTTATGTACTGGAGTATTATTATAAAAGAGAACAATTAATAACAAAGTTGACATTAATTTACAGCTTAAATACAAGGTATTTTTTTTTTTTTCATTCCTACTTTTTATTTATTTATTTTTTACTCTCTCCTTGTTTCTTTATTTTCCATCTCATATGAAAAAATAATAATGATAAAAGCACATATGGGAATTGGTGATTTGATGGACTAAGTTGTGTAAAAATTTGCAAGGCTAATAATTACAAAGACTAGGATATGGTTGTTTTTATCGATTCTTTTTCGATCTTTGCTTTCTTTTCATTTTAAAAATTCATTTTTGAGACTTCGAGGAATTTTGAAAATTTTCTTCTTTAACTGAAAAATCTTTTGATTTTACAAATGCAAGAAAAAAGTACCACAACATGGGTGATGATCAGGTGGTAACTAAGGTTATCAAGTTCTATATGTGTTGATTGAGTGAAATGTTTTCTTATGTATAACTAATTCATCAATATGTATTTTTGTTTGGAAAACGTGAAAACTAAATTGTCCTTTAGAGTGTTTACCTAAGTAAACACTATATAAAAGAATGTATTATAAAACTAAGAAACAAAGCTGAAGTTGAGATGATGGAATGTGCTCTCATTAGAAAAAATTAAGTAGTTTTTTGTTTTATTTCAAGTTATTAAACTCATTATATCTAACCTTTGGTTGGAATAACCTAATCTCCATTAGGAGTAGTAATGACTATACTTACTTACCGGGTTGAATCAACTTAGACTTGTCTCGGAACTACTAGTTCATGAGTCGGATAAAGATTGAATTGTGATTGGCTTGACTAGTTATGATTTCGAGTTGATTTAATGCTCTCGAACCATTTTTAGAAATTATTTCTTAATTTCTATTTTTTATTATTTTTAATAATTTCTAATTTTTTATTAATTTTCAAGTTGATTTGATTTCAACTTTTGTGTATTTTTTCCCCAAACGTTGCCTCCTTTCTCTTTTTTTTTTTTAAATTGTATTAATTCATTAATAATTTCTAATTTTTTTTATTAATTTCCAACTTATTGTTATTCCAACTTTTTTATTATTTTTCCCCTCAAATTTTATCTTTTCTCTATATTTAAGTCCTTAACATTTGATAAGTTTTATAAAAAAGGACTTACATTAATTTAAATTGAATTTTTCATCCATTCTTAATACATAAATAATTTATGATTAGTCATCTATCATTAGTTTGATGATATTATTTTTAGAAAATTATTATTCACCATCACAAAAAAAGTAACTTTGACATACCATGAACTAATAGATATTATCCAACTATTTTTTCTAACTTGATGGCCTTCCTTCTCTCTCTCTTTCTCTCTCTTTCTTTCTTTCTTTCTTTTTTTTTTTTTTGAAGGTGAATTGGTCGAGCTAACCTATTAGTTCAATAGCAAGTTGGCCCGCCAATTTTAGCGATTCAAGCCCAACGATTTCCAAGCCAAACTCCTTTACGGTTCAGAATCGGTTTTTGCATAGATCTAGTAATAACTACATTAATATAAGAGATACACAACGATTTTCCTCCTATTTTTTTTTTTTTTTCAATAACCCTCCTCGTAATTTTCTAGTAGGTGAAAGTTTGGACTTTTTTAATTCAACATTTCATAATAGACCCTCTCTACATTTATCGTTTTTTATTTTTCTGCAAATAGAGTTAATTACACAGAAAAGTACAAAAATATTTACAAACGAGGATGCTTTCTATTTATAAAAATAATTTTTGTCTTGTCCACTCAAAAACGAGTTGTAAGTGAAGATGTCAAGCTATAGAGCCCAAATTGTCCTCTTCTTCTTCTTCTTTTTTTTCAACTTATATTAGGTTTGATTTACCTAATAAAACTTTTCTATGAAAATTAGAAGAAAATATTTTTTCAAAAAGAACATTAAAAATGTTTAGAGTCACCACTGAAAAGAAAAAAAAAAAGGGCTAAATTCGAATAGGTTAGAACAATTTTAACCAAGTTACTGGTTTGGTTAAAAAAATTGAGGATTAAAAATTTGAGAACTTGAATTTTAAAGTTGAAAGGCTATCAAAAATAATTTTCACCTTAAAGGGTTAGAATTGGCTAACCTGGTGAATTATTATTTGCAAGAAAATAAAACGAAAAAGTACTCAAATTTTTTAATAAAAAAATATTTATTTCATTTATCTTTAGGAATGAAACTTTTTAAGACCGCTCCAATTTTGAACGCCTATGTACCCATTTCATGGGATCAAATGTTGTTGTTCTTTCTTCAAAAGGCTTTTCACGTACCTATCTTTCTAAAAGTTTTTTAAATTTTACTTTTTCTCAAATTTCCTTTTCTTTTATATTTTTTTTCTTTATTAGAAAAAATGAGGAATAACTTGCTTAATCAAAAACCTAATTTTGAGTGGGAAACCATGATTTCGATTGATCTGGATTGATTTAAATGACCTTATTTAAAATAAAAACTCTAAATTGATTGAAATGTTCCTGAATTGGTTAAAGAATCTTAATTTATCGGAAAGAAAAGCTCTAAATTTTGTTAAAAACCATAATCTATCAATGAAGTCCTAAATTTAATTAAAAAACCGTAATTTCCTGAAAATGCCCTAACTTAGCTAAAAGAACATAATTTATTCAAAAGAACCTCTACATTTGATTAAAAACCTATCTTATTAAAAAAAATGTTAAATTTGATTGGAAAACCCTAAACCGTTAAAAAAAGCCATAAATTTGTTAAACAATCTAATTTATTGAAAAAGTACTAAATTTTGTTGAAGATAATTTAATTTCAAAAACCTCATCTCAATTAAAATAAAATTAATTTTATTTTATTGATATTTTATTTTAAGGGCATATGAATGTAGCAAGACTCATATGGTGGTGTCCGACAGTTATTAGTATCCAAGGGGATGTCGGATGGGGCCTTCTGGTGCTGATGGTCTTATTGGTTATGTCAATTCAAAATGAGTAGCCTTATGTGATGGTATTTCGAAGTGGGTAATAGAATTATGGTAGGATACAAAATTGGAACATAGATCTCAACAGCTCTTCCAAAGAGGAAATTGATTTTTACCATTAATTTTGTTCAATTTGGGGTGAATTAAGAAGAGGAGGGCTTTTGTAAGTGTGAACAGAGGACAGAGAAAGCTTCAATTTCTTTCTTGTTTCCGGTTTTTGATTTTGACTTCTTTATGCAAATTGATCCCCATGGGGTGATATTTGTAACCAGTCACCAACTCGCCACTGACTTTTAGTGAAAAAAAAAAAAATTATTTTTAAGTAATACTGCCAGAAAGTATATTAAATACACTATTAGCAAAACGTTGCAAAAAGTTGAAAATACAATTACCACAAAATGGCATATTGTTATAAAAAAATATACAAAAGAACAAAAATATAGAAAAATCAGTTGCTAGTTGGCAGCTGATCCTAGGAATTTCCCATCCCCATGACATCCAATTGACAGGTGTAAGATTAGATAGGCGTTAAAAGCTTAAAGACAAAAATTTTTAATCTTTTCATTTGATCAATGTTTAGGGTTTAAACCAATTTAATCCTCGATTTGTTTGCTCATCAAATCGAATTGATAATGAAATCATGCCCCTTAACTTTCCAGTTGCCCGTTTGTGCCTTTCAATTGGGAAAAAAAAAAAATGGAAAATAGCTGCGAAATGGTTGTTAGTTTTCCTTGTCTTCGTGTGATGTTAAACGAATGAAGAAGAAGCTAGGGCATGACACGTGCAGGCCAGCTAAACTACCTACGTGCAGGGTAGGTGGTGTACAACACATGCCGATCTTAAAAATATAAGAATCTCAAGCCTTTGTGGCCAAGATAGGAGCTTATCCCAGAAAATTAGTGCAATTAAATTCCAATTAAGCATAGTAAATCATGAATGAAAAAATAAACAAGAAAACAAAAGGAAAAAAGAAATGGGGATTCAAACTAAAACCTTATGCTCTCCATGCATGATCATTAAACAACCAGACTACTTGTGATGACATTGCATATGTAGTATAAAAATGAAATCTATGATAAAAGAAAATTTAATGATTTAAATTCTAATTTTTACCCAACTCACTAAATATTGTATTTTTTGTTTTAAAAACCTATAAATTGGGATTCTAGCAATTAATTTCCCTTATTTTAACTAATAAAGTACTTATTACTCATTTGAGTGAATAAATTGGGCTCAAACGGCATTAAAAGTACTACAATTGAAAGAAAGGGTTTTTCATCCACTAATGGCAACAAGGGATTACAGAAATTTTTTTTTGCCCATAAAATTGTATATTTCAGCCTTGAAAATTTATACTTTTCTCTAACCCTAACCCTAATATACCATATCCTAATTTTTATTTTTCATTCTTTTTTAAATTTTTTTTGTTTATCTATTTTTTTTTGTGTTTTTTCTAGTTTTTATAATTTTCCTAATTTTTCAATTTATTTTTACTTTTCTTATTTTCTTTATATTTTTTATAATATTTGTAACTTTATATTTTTTGATATTTTTACAAAGTATTATGCCTAAAGTAAGAGAATAAAAGAGAAAAAATGGAGTCTTATAGCCATTAATAAAGAATAAATTCTAAATCACATATATAAATGATTATGTGAAAATGTAAGGGTCTTTACTAAATTGAACCATAAGAGGTTTTTTAACATGTGGTTAGGTCACAATTTGCTTTGCTACCTTAGATCGTTTAAAGTGGTTGACATTTCGAAACCAAGGCACTTTGAAGAAGTACTTCAAAAATTGAATCACTACAAAAATAAATAAATAAATCATTAAATTGTATGAGAAAGTTTTTATTATACTTCTCTATATGCTTGAATTTATTTACTTTATTTTTATTAACTCTAAACCAATCTAACTGAGATATATAATCTCTTTTTTTAAGAGTTGAAAAAAAAAAATTACATGGATTTGTATATGATAAAGCGTGATTAGAAAGGAAAAAATTTTCAAACCGAATTCTACATAAAGATAGAAAGAATATTGTACAAAGAAAAAAATTATGAAAAATGCAGTTCCAACTCAACTCAACCATTTTAAGAGGATTAGTTGGAAAGGGGGTTCCAAAACAAAATGTAAAGCAATTCGAGTTTGTCTCTTTGCTTAAATAAACCAGCTAACGTTTTTGCCATACATAACATAAAGAGGAATCTATAAAAACACGACTTGTGTTCTTCTACTTTTGTAAACTGATGACTCGTTATTTATTCTTTGACAAACATATGGCTTATATTTTATGGCTATGTGTTAATATGAATTAGAGAGCACGTGTCAAGTTTTGATTGGTCCATATTAATTAAATAATATAATATTATTAAATTAATTTAATTAGATGTTAAGGAAAAATTACAAAACATTTCCTATGTTTTGTCACCATTACAAACTCATGACTTGTATTTTGTCTTTTAACAAATATATCACTTGTGTTTTAATACAATGTTTAATGTTTAAATTAGGTACTTAAAATTTGACTTTTTTTTATTAGTTACCTAAACTTCAGCACTCAATTCAACTTCTTGAGGATATCTACACTACTTCATCTTACTGTTTTCACTTTAGTTTGTCTACATGGAATTTTCCACCAATTAGAGCCCACTACATGTCAAAAACCATTAGTTTGACATACTTAAGCCAACTAGAATAAAAATTGGCATTTGAGGTAGCACAAAATGGTATTTAAGCAAAGCAAGGATGGTTGAGCGTCTATTGTCCAGTCAAATGAGAGTCCTTCAAGCCTTGATGTTCTTACATCTTGGTTTCTTTTTTTACATAAGAAAAATTTTACCTTACGTCTTACATCTAAAGATTATTATTATTTTTTTCCAACTACTTTCACATTAGAACTTGGGAGAGGGGGAATAAAACTTGATTTATCCCATTAAAATATCAAAATTCATGCCACTAGGCTTCAGGAGTCTTGACTGAGATGAACTTATTTAAAAAATATTATTTCCTCACCACAAAGTGATTAAGTGATTAGGAAAGTCAGACAAAATAAAAATTATCATAATTTTACAACTTGGATTAAATTTATATTTGGTGTTAAAAATGTTGATTTACAAAAAATGCAATTGAATTGTCATTTTCCATGTAAGATTAAAACTTCTAACATAATCGAAATTGAATCTAATCAAATTCATATTTTGTGGTATATGGAACAAGAAGATGGTGTAAGACTCATGAGAATCAATGTTATTAGGCCTAAGTTAACCTAATCAATTTAGCCCAACTTGACCATATATGACAATAAAACCAATATGAGTCACCTAACTAATCACTTGACAATAACACTTGAACACTTGATTAAGCCCATCAATCTAGCACCCAATTAAGGCTTTAGTTCATTATGTGCAATTTTCTTTTATTTTTTAGAGAAATCACTAATTTACAATAAAAAAAAAAGAAAAAATTAACTTAGATTGAAAAAATAAAAATAAAAATAAAAAAGTAGATTATGAAAAACCCTTAACCTTTAAATCTCAAAAAGGTTGATAGTTTTCATGGATCTATATATAAATGTGAATTATATTTAAATATTTTTATTAACCTCGATTTGATTTTGGTTCAATCTTTTAGAGCCTTGACCCCTTCTCATTTTTGAATCAATCTCTTGTTAAGGTATAACAACATTGGTGAGGATAAAGAAACAATGACAGACCATCATCTTATTTGCCATTGATAATGAACTTAAGAATGCAATCAAAGTGGGTTTAGGATGGATCGCATAAACTTAGATTCATCCATTACCTTAACGTGATACCTATAACTCATTAAAAACCTTATGAGATTTTCGACCCTATATCTAAAACCCATTCTATTAACCTAATAGGGTACTCTAACTTGGACCTTGTCTATCCCGTTTGTTCGACTTTTTTTTATCAAATAACTATTTATTTTGGCTAAATTATTTTGTTTGTTAATTTTATGAGATATACTTTTATTTTTTACTATTGAAAAGGAATTGTGACAATTGACAAGATGCTTATGCACTTAGTAAATTTATAACTTGGTCGATGTACATACAACTAACTATATAAAAAATATTAAGTGTACAAATCCTTTCTTTTCTTTAGTTTATGACTAAATAACATAACATGTAAAAGCTTCTAAGTTCTAACTCTTCATTGGATTATGTATAGTAGCGCCAGTTTACATGTTTAGAATTTTTCAAATTTTATTTTCAAAATATTATTATTTATTATTTTTGTTGTGTTAGGTTTTTCCATCAATCTTTACTTATTTTCCAAAACTCAATTCAAAACCCTATAGAGTTTTAAATTAATATTTAAACATGTATTAAAACCCTTAGGTCACATTTGGTTAAGAGAGTGGTATGGAGTTAACTGAAATGGAATGGGATGAATGGAGTTAAGAACAAAATTTATTCCTATATTTTAAAATATTAAAAGAATGGAATGTATATGTATTGGTGGGGATGCTGTTGATGATCGATCACGTGCAATATGCGTGATGTAGATCTTAGAGAAGTTTTGATTTGATGACACGTGAAGGAATAATATTATAGAGAGGCGTAGGAGGAGAAATAAGCAAGCGTGATGTCTCCTGATGCGTACATGATAGAAGATTATAATGAGTAGATTTAATAATTTCTTGATCCGTTCGTGAATAATTTGCTACTTGATCTTTTCTGGAGGGATTTCAACAAAGCTTCTACGTCTTTCTTAAACCTTATAGAGAGTTTAATGTTTGTAAAATAAGAGGATTAGCCTCTTATTTATAAATTTTGGAGACTAATCTTGACCGTCAAATCATCCTTAGATGAATGGTTGAGATCAATTGTTTCCTTTCTTTGCTTATAGACTTAGACTTTGAAGATAGGCTTTGGAAATGGGCCTATATAAGCCTATAAAGCTTATAAAAAATAAAGAAAGCTCAATTCATTAAAAGGTCCATTCTGCTAGTAAGGCTTCTTTTAGCCATTTTATGGCTTTCAAATGCCAAACGAAGCTTAGACATGCCTTAGAAGACTTCTTTTGAATCTACTTATCACATAGAGACAATCTAATAAGCCCAAGAGAGGAAAAAACCAATTTGACAATTTGTGTTTGAAGCCTACTAAATTGTATCTTCCTATAATATTCATTATTAGGCCCAATTTTTTACGCACTATCACTAATCCATCAAACCAATCCATAGCATTAAGTTGGGCTAAAAACCTAATTATCGAAATGATCATCTATAGTGTATATAATAATATTTATAAAAAATGCTCTTAATTATTAGATGTTATAATTAGGAAAAAAGATTTATGGAATATTACAAGTCATATGTTATACATATATGGCGTATAAATACTAATAAAAGTCTATACGAATAATAATGGAAGAGGTATTAATGATAGTTACTTACCGTATATATATAATACATGGCATGTATTATCTATTGAATCATTTAGGTTAAAAATTAAATAAGTAATTTTAATTAATAATTATTAATGAGGAGGGAATGAAATCATGTTTCTCCTTGAAGACAATACCATCAATTTTATAGAATGGAGGTTATATTTTCTAAATATACTTTTAAACATAAAAAAAAAAAGTAATAAAACCTAGAATAAGATTACATTCCTATTCTTTCTAGCATATGTGACGTTACAGTAATAGCTTATAGAATAATTAGCGAATCGGATGAATCGAGTGCTCTATACTTGCGACCCTACATGAACTATACCGTCGGTCACAACCTATCGAGTTATCGGTACTTCTCATCGAGGAATATCTCATGACCCACAACATCTTGTGTCTCCGTAGCTATCCAATTTGGTAATGGTCAATCCAGTTATTGGCTACTTTTTCCACAATTTGCAATTGCTGGTGTGATAGATATGAAAATAGAAGGTAGCTAATCACCTTCTTCTAGGTTTTTTTTCCCCTCTTTCTTTTTTTTTTTTTTTTGCAGTTTTCCTTTTTTTTTTCTCTACAAACTTTTAATATTTTTACTATATTGTTTAATAAAATTCATTTAATAATGCTGTTTTATTAAATCAGCTATTGTGGATGCTAGAAATGCAAATGCTATTAGTGAAGCCAGTTTATATCAGAGTTCGAAATGGTTGTTGCATGCCAATTGGCCATATGTGATACGAAGAAGTTTGATGGGGGAAAGACAGAAAAACATTTCGCAGAAGCACCGTTAAGAAAAAAATTATAAAAACATGATTTGTATTTTGATGCTTTTACAAACTCATGATTTATGTTTTGTTTTTCCTAAATATATGACTTATATTTTAATACTATATGTTAATGTTAATCATGTATATAATTTTTTGGCAAAATAAAAATCATGTATATAATGTATATGTCTTCAAAGTTGTTTATAGTAATTGGAAAATGAAAATGTATGACTTGGAGCTAATATTAAGACATTATATTATGCTTCAAAAAGGGGAAGGAATTAGAAGAAATGGAAAATGGAGGAAAAGAATTAAAAAAAAAGGAAAATAAAGAAAAAAATTATAAATTCCCTTATTTAAATAAAAAATGAATTGAAATGAATGAAGGTAGAAGGAAGGTCAATAGTATTAATTTTATATTTTGCTAAAAATACTATAAAAATCCCAAAAATTTAAAAATGTTTTTTTTTTATTTAAGGATAATTTGCTATTTTTATTTCAATTACTTTTGGTTCCTTCCAAATACAGAGGAAATACTATTTGTAGGGAAAACTTTACTCCCTAATTTCATTCATTTCCTTTTTCGTTCCCTTTCCAAACATGGGAAAATTTTTCATTCAAATTCCTTCTCTCCTATAATTACTTTCCTCAATCGAAACACAATGTAAAAGGAAAAGTTCTTTTATCCTACTTTTTGCATGAATAATTACTTTTTCAATGAAAATATTTACAGGTAATTAATGGAAACACGTTTGGAACAACAAGCTAAGGATAACAAGTATTTATCCGTATATAAGCGAGTAATTAGGGATAATTTCTTTGTTGGACCTTTAATGCATTGGAAAACTCATTAAGGTTTTTTTTTTTTTTTCCAACTATTTCAACTAATTTAGAGTAAATTTACCAATTAGACCTTTTGTTGGTAGTAAATCACCAAAAAAAAAAAAAAAAAAAAAAAGATTATCTGCCCTCTTAAATATCATGCCAAAGATTGTATTCGAAATTATGGCGCCAACCATGCTAAGATCCTTGACATATAATGGACAATTTTCTTTCTTCCCGCCGATGGTTGCCACATTTTTCACATTAAACTTTCGAATGTAAAAGTTCGCGAATGGTCGGTTACGCAAAGTTATAAAGTGAGTAAACGTTGGTCAACATGGATTCTTCCTTCATTAAATGACTGCTGCTAATAAAAGGCAAGTTTTTTTCTCTCATTTATTAAAAAATTTTCTAAAAGGATAAGCTTTATGCTCAAGAAGTGATGCTACATTACTTTTTAGATAAGAAAGTCAGATAAGTTCCTCCTCATGTTTGGTTGGAGGAAATAAGATAGAAATAAAACTTTAATTTCTATAAAATAGAATAAGTACTATTACTATTTTATTTGTTTGCATTACTAATGCGGTCAGAGTAAGGTTTACGATTGATTTAGTGAGATCCAGAATCGTTCCTATATTTTGTTACATGCTACTCGTTCAAATTGAGCAAAACGTAAACATGTCTACTAAATTTTATAAAAGAAATAATATTATAAGCTTAATATTTTTTATTTTATAAGTAACTTATTTATTATTTATTACAAGAATAAATGATATGTTTGATAATAATATATGAAATAGATATTCTAATTTATAAACTAAAATAATAAATAAAATATAACTTTTAGTGGGTTATGATTCCCTATTGGGTTAACCTTATCTTAAGACCTAACTTAAAACCCTTATAATGCTTTATTATTTTGCCTAAAAGCTACTCCAAATCCTATCGAGTGAGGATTTAACGGGGTAGATATCTAGTTGAGGTGAGCCTGATATTCTATGAGAACCTAACCTCTTGCATCCTATGTTGCACTCAAATTATTTGAAAGTATCAGCATAAACTTACTCTATTATAGTTCGTGACTTAATTTATAGGCTAAGGTCACGCGAATAGAGTATTAAAATATATGTGAAATAATCGAGAAATAGCTATTGGTTTAGTTCATAAAAGGAGTGGTAAATCTTTATTTGGCAACAATAAAAATATTAAACAATAACTGTTTTACAGGCTAAAAACACTAATAAATTTTGCAAAAGGAATAATTATTCCATTTCACTCCTACTAAATTAACCAAATATGCCAAAATTCCTCCTCATAATGTCAATTTTCATTTTTGTTTTTTATATATACATTCCTTCCTTAATTAATAACAATCAAACAACTAAATTAAAGCTTAATGCTGACATAAAAGGTTGCACCTTTTTTTTTCCTCTCTTTTGAGACCTTCTCATTAATGATAATTTTGCATTTGAAAAGTTAACCCAATCTAAGAGATAGATCATCCATCAAAAACTGGTCTAATGACGCTTGACAAGGTTGTTATTGATAACTTGTGCAATGAAGTGGCGCGCACTGGCCTGAGGACTGAAAGGCATGATGGATTGGAAACAAATGGGGGTGTCACTAACATGGTTGTGGAATTCGAAGTTCCAAGAATCATCATATCTCCTCCAAACTCGAAGCGCCCGTCTTCTTTAGTGGATGTCGATGGTAAGGCAGCAATGGACATAACTGATGACGATGGAGGAAATTATTCTACTGATGAATGCAAGACACCAAGAGGTGAAGAGAACAAGATACCACCAATGATTGTTTGTCCACCCGCTCCGAAGAGGACAAGAAGCGCATCGAAGCAGAAATCTGGTGGTAGTAATAAAGAGATCTTGGACTCTCCAGAACTTGAAGAGATATTGAAGCTTGAACTACCTAAACCTAAGGTGTTTTGAAGTTCTAGTGATATGCTTATCCACAGGTTAGGCATGTAAATCATAATTTCGGTTCAGTTGTCTTTGCTATGCATTGACATAAATCCTAATTCCTAGGTAATGTTGATTTCACTGTCATAACATAGGATCAGAAACAGTCATGATCTAGTAGGCGTTTCATAAGATGGACTCTGGTGCAATTTTTAATTTGGGTTGGAGCAAGTATTGAATAACATAATCTTCTTATTTGCTGGTGCACATGTAATGTATTTTGATTGCTTAATTTTAGATGTTTAAGAAATCTCTCTGCAACTAATTGGTATTTTTTATGCCTTTTATTATATATATATGTGTGTGTGTGTGTGTGTTTCGTCCTTTTTTTTTTTTTTTAAATGTGATGTTTATTTTCTTCGTATATTATAATCCGTCGAGCTTGACCATCATATCTTATTTTTATCAATAATATAATTTTTCTTTTTTAACAAATGCAACAATCGAAAGGAGAAAATAATCTAGTAGCACTGTAAATGAACCGTGATAAAAGGTAATGTTTTCATCTTTTTCTACTAAGCCTTCATTAAATCATAGTTTGCTGCGAAAGTGGTCCATAAATGTAATGAGCTGATAACGTTACCTTATGATCTACTCAAGGAGACTTTTTTTCCCCATCTTTATCATATTCATGAAACATACGATTATCAATACTCCAAATAATTCTGGTGCATTAGAAATTGATTTAGATGTGCCATAAAGCAAAAGAAGAAAGAGGTATTGGAGACTCCTATGTCGTTACATGACAATTTCATAAAGGTTTTGGTGACCTTTTTTTATGTGATTGGTGTTCTTTTCCCCAATCATACGAGTAGTATTTATAAACTAATGTAAAAGGTAAATGGGAAAGGTGATTGATATTTTGAATATACTTAAAATATGACGAATTTGCTATGTATTTATGATAATGTTAATACTAGATGTATGCACCTGGGATAACTATGTCTAAAACAAGAGGTCAAATGTAATGCATCATAAAAAATAGAAATTATAATAAAAATTGGAAACCTTTTAATTTTCACACTGTAATTTATTGCAATTTATTTTCTCTCCATAAAATGGAGAAGGGGGTGCATAAGAATGTAAAACGTCTCAAAATGAAGCAAATTTACTCGTTTATTGAAATTAGCATTTAAAATTAAAATTTAGTAGTTTACTAAAATCTATCAAAACAAAAGCCACCAAAATGTGATGTATGGAAAACCTTATTAATTTTTCACTCTATTTACCGCACTTTATTCTCTTTCCATAAAATGGAGACTCTGTCATATAGGGAAGTAAAACTACCAAATAGGAGAAAATTCACTGTTTACCGAAATTAACCTTCAACAATTTGTAACATGTGCATACTTTTAATTTATAGAGCAACTGAAGCAATTTATAGGTCAAAAGTTAATTCTTGAAAATTGTAACACTAGAACCAGTCTTTTGGAGTTGCTATTATAGATAACCTATTGCATTAAATGCAGTAAGACCCTTTTGATATCTCACCTCTATCTTATTATGCACAGAGCATAAATTTGGTATTGGTTTCAACCTTATTTATAACTTAACCAAAATATTTTAGTAACTTTTACTCATAACCGCACTTAATTGAAAATGCAAAAGGTTACTTTATGTTTTTCATGAGTCATGTACATTAGAGGTTTGTCATCTCCCAATTAATTATTCAGATGGGTATGGAGACAATTAAGCCTTGAACTGATAATGAAATGATTAGTGATTACTGCCCATAATAACTATATCTTTTGGCTAAATTCCAATAAGATCCTCTTTACGAGTTTATTTTAATAAATTTATATTTTTTTTAGCTTAAAAAAAATACAAGTCGAGGACATATAAATACTTCCAAGAGATAAGAAGGGCGGAGTCCAAAATTAATCCTGTTCCCTCAGTAATATAGATATAAATATTCGATCAGGAAAAATTTGTTGGTTTTACTTTGTGCTACATATATTTTTTTGAATGGTAAATATGGAGTGTCGATGCCTGGATCTAGATAAGTTTTTATCAAATAGGAAAGAAAAATCTTAGCAAGGGTAAAACAAAAGAGTCAATACTAGAATTCTTGACATTCTCTCCCCCTTTCATGTTAACAAAACATCATAAAAAATGCAATCTCCAGACAATAGTATTGAATATAAATTGACTCTGATTTTTGTTCATTTGTTTTCTTTCCCTTTTTGTTATCATTAAAAAGAAAAGTTAAACATTGGGTACCATTTCTCCCTTTTTTGATGCACAACCATTCAAAGACATCGATCATAAATATTTCTCATTTGTTTACATTAATGATGAGCAATATATCTAAATATAAATATCCATCTTATAACAATTGAACCTTATTCTAATACCAATTTCTATCGTCTTATCACTTTAATTTTGATTTCCCAACTTTGCTAGGTACTAAATTAGCGAATGAATAAATATAAAAAATTTCCACCAATTACTCTTATGTTAAAAATAGCAAACATGAAGAATACTCAAATTGATAGGAGAGATGAAATATGGGAAAATTTAAACTAAGAAAACACATTTTCGATGGATTAAGACCAATATCATTTAAAATTTACGCTTGCTTTGTAATAATTGTTTCTTAATTTTCATTAAGCTCATTTTTCTTAATAAACGATTCTATTCAGTATGTCCATTCTTTCCACGAACAATACGCGCAAGGAACTCGATAATTTAACATTTTATATTTATAAAGTAGCTTCTACTTCTCTTCAACTTGTAATTTCCATTAGCTTTGTTTTCAACATCTTTAGCTTTTACTAGAACCCTTTTGCATTGTTAATTTAAATTTTCACCCTTTTCACAACGCCATACCAATTTTACAAAAACTTAATTCTTGATTTGCAATTTATTAGTTTACTTTCTCATTACTTTTGTTAAACTTATTGGAAATACTTTCAATAGCTTGCGAAAGATCATCAATTCTCACTTTTTAAAACAGTAACTTCTCAATACTTTTTTCAGTTTTTAAGTTAGAAGGTTAATATCATATTTATCATTGGATTTCTTACTGCCAGAATCGATCATCCTCTTCGGCTTCAAAAGCAAATAGCCCGTTCTTGCTCTAAGAATACTTCACACGAAATATTTCGGCTTAATGAGACATTAGTTTTCCTCAGTGCTCTCAAGGATAGCGATGATATTCCATAAGCTTTCTTTTTTGTAGTCTTCTTGGTGTACTATATCCTCAGTAGAATTCTTATCTATCTATCTATATATATATATTCTAACAAGAATAGTATTAACAATTACTTTCACGTAAGAAACTAATAAACCAACTTATTAGTAATAATTAATATCTATTAAGGATGTCATTTATTCTCTCTCTAGGTTAAAATTTTAAATAATTCACATTCTTTGTAACAAAAGGTTAATCCGAGTTTCTTCAACCGTATTTGTTCCTTCATGATTTCTCAACTTTTATACCATACCTATTGAATAAAATTACAAAAAAGAAAAGAAATCAAATTTAGTAGGGGAAATAACACATAACATAATATTTTTAGTTTAGGAGTTTAGGGGAGCTTTTTCTTTTCGTCTTCTACACTGATTGGGTGTTTTGACATCTAGATTTTTGAAAGCCATAACCATCTATGCATCAAATTACTCATATGAGAGTTCTCATCTTATATATTTTTCAGCAAAACAAGCGCCATTGAAATAAGGAGGCCTATTGATAAGTTAACTAAAAGATAGATTGTTTTCCATTTAATTGCTTACTCAAGATAGAAATGAGCTATGCTCTAACACCAAAAGTAAATCTTGAATTAAGAAGGGGTTGAACTAATTGCTAAACAATTTAAGCTTTTTCAAAAATAATTGGAACCCTTCTTTCCATTAGTGGAAGTTATGGTGGATTTTGAACAATTTAATAAATAGACAATGAATTGAAATGCCAAAGATAAATGTGAATAAATAAATAGAGAAGAGAAAAGAAAATCACCCAAATATGTAGTGATTTATCCTTATGAATTAGTATATTCTTTAAGCTCTTTGAGCCATGGTCCATTCTCTAAGTGGTCTATTAGTTATCACTCTACTTAATACACCCATAAGTTATAAATCCATCACAACTCTGTTTTATGCTTCGAATTCCAATAGAAGCAACAAAGAACTACAATAACACTTATGTAAAATATCTTACACCCAACAAAAGTAACATAGAACTATAGTTACATAAACAAATGAAAAAGGGTGACTAAAAATAGTTGCTTGCTTCTACATATAAGTAGAAGAAAAAAGAACCACTTTTCTTTTCGTAGTAAGTTAACGAATATTTTGACCCTATGTGTTTTTCTTTTTTTAACTTATGTATGTTTCTTTTCTTGCATTTGAATTTTACTGTTATCCCTCTAATAAATACCGTTGCTGTCACTCTTGTGCATTTTTTATTTTTGAACTTTGCTCTTATTTACAAAAGAAACTAAATAAATACGTTAGCTCTTCCAATATTAGAAGCACAAAATAATCTCTTATTCTTAAATAAATCTAATGAATTAAATCTTAGAAAAATATCCAAATAATTTGGTGACGAGAGTACTATTCTATTTGAAGTATTAAGGTTTAGAGTTTATTTTCTTCTCTTCTATTTTCACATAAGTGTCTCTTACTATTCAAAGAAACCTTATTCTCAATTTTTGAACTTGTAAAAATTTTCAAAAAATTATGTAAACTCAATTTTGATTCAAATTTAAACTTTAAATTACAATAAGTTTATACTAAATAAAGATGAAGATTCATTCTTTTTTTTAAAATATCTATAAATAACTCAAGAGATGAGCTTGAAGCTCTCATAATCATGAAAATTTGATTGAGTTTCAAACTTCCTAAAAACTTATTTAGATTGAATTCAAACATCAAAACTTCTACAAAATTAATAAGATAAGGTTAAACAAACTCTATTTCCACATTTTACCATAAATCCATGTTAATGATGCCGCTTCCTTCTATTCTATTACTTGCAACTTTCCAATACTTAACATTGGTAGTAGTTCTCAAGTAGTGTCTAATGACAAAGCTAGGTCCTGAACAACTTTGAGCTTAAATGATTTGTCTTGATGAATGTTGTTGACTCCTAAGCATATTGCTCTTTGTTAAAGATGAGCTCTTTTTATAAAAATTAGCCATTACTCATAGAAATTGCATTTGCTTCTATATAGTAACTTCCCTGTACTATCAAAATAGTTTGCTTCATACATTCAAAATAGTTTACATTATAAAATCATTTATCTTACTTAATTAACAAGTTAGGTAATCATTAAAACTAACAAAGAGATTAACAATATATATTTAGTATTCTAGTCAAATTATAGTTTATTTGTAATGTTAAATTGAATTTGAGATGTTTATAGACAAGCACTATAAAAGAGTACACCTTCCCTTTTTATTTTTTTATTCATTAGCAATTACATAGTTTTAATTCTTCCAAAGTGTACAACAAAATATCAATATAGATGCTCTTACTATAAAAGTTATACCATTTTGTATTAGTCAAGTGTAATTATATGCCTTCACCTAGCAATGCAACTATTATAAAAGTTATACCATTTTGCATTAGTCAAGTGTTTTGAATATGCAAGTAATGTAATAAAACTTTAAGAAATGTTATAATTACCACAAATCTGCATCTTTCATATACATATATTGAATCAAACTACAAATATGAGGTTCTTTTACATACAAGTGAGTTCACTAGTTTACATTGCCCTTTAAACTATTTAGAGAGGTTGACATCTTGAAATTGCACCATATTAAAAAGTACATTGAACAAAATTGAACGGCATCACTAAAAAAAATGTTATTAAATTGTGGATAAGAGATCTAATTAACTTTTTAGCTATATTATTGATTTATATATGCTTGTTCATTTTACAGAATCCCTTTTAATATATTCTTGTTCATAGGTTAATTTAATAAGATTGGATCTCTTAGATAGAGAATACAAATAAGAAATAATCAAGCAATAGCAATTTGTTTGGTCTAGACAAAAAAAAAAAATTGTTTTAACTTATTTGGTAAAGAAATGTTTAATTTACAAAACGAACATGCTAATGACTTTACAAGGGGAATAGTTATTCCAATCAAATTCACTACTATAAAATTAACCAATACTAAGAAAATACCTCCTCATAATGTTAGTTTTCTTTTCTTTCTTTCTTTTTTTCCCTTCTATCTCATATATGTACATTACTAATAAATAAAAAATAACGATTAACATAAAATAAAACTTCTCACTCCAAATTTTGCATTCAAAAAGTTAACCTAAACTTAGAGATAAATCAATAACCAAAATCTCATCTAATGAAACTTGACAAGGTTTTTATTGATAACTTATGCAATGAAGTGGCACATACTGCCTAAGCATTGAAGGGCATGATGAATTGGAATTAGCAAGGCTATCACTAAAATGATTGTGTACTATGAAGTGCCAAAAATCATCATATCTCCTCCTAACTTGAATTAATCATCTTCTTTGTAGGATGTCAATGGAAAGACACTAATCAATATAATTAATAATAGAGAAAATTATTCTTTTGATGAGTGCAAAACTCCTAAAAGAGAGAAGAACAAGATACTCCCCGTGATTGTTTATCCATCGACTCTAAAGAGGACAAGAGCGCCTTGAAGTCAAAATATAGCAATGGCAATAAGGAGATCTTAGATTCTCTAGAATTTCAACAGGGTGTTATGAAGTTATAGCAAGATGTTCATCTTGAGAGAGCATAAAATTTGAAATTTAATTCAATTGTGTATATTATGTATTGATATAAATCCTTATTCCTAGGTAAATGCTGATTTTATTGTCATAATTTGTTTCACAAGATGGACATATTGACCTAATATTTAAACTATGTAGGAGTTAGTATTGAAAAAACCTAATGAGGATGTAGCTTGGACATGTAATGTAGTTGATTCAAGTTTGAGTAAGGTGCATCAATGCAAATAATGCAACATACTTTGTAATCCTCTATCATATTTATCTGTATCTAAGACCTATTTAAATTATTTTATTTTCAACATAATTACATATATAACTCTTAAACTATTGGTAGCCCAAACCATTGCTAAAATACTTATTTTTTGTTTAAAAAACTACAAATAGGGATATTATAAGGCAAATGTACATATTTAAAAAGTTAATAGGAATTCAAAATGATGCTTAAAAAATTTAGATGGTCTTTTTAGACTTCACAAATAATTTATGAGAAAGCATTGTTTTTCCAATCCATAAATGACATGTGAACAATATCTAATACGTCATATTTAAGGAATGTATATATATGTATGTGTAAAGCTGACAAGTTAACCCATAAAAAGGAAAAAAAAAAGGCAAAAGAAAGAAAAAAAGGCATGACAATAATGTAAATTTAGATATGTTTAGTTTCATGAAACTACATCATTTAGGTACGGTAGATATTATTGGTGTCCCTATTTGTTTTCCTAGTTCAAGCATTCCTTTTCTAATTCCCAATTTTCGCTACGAGTATAGAAACATGTGATGGAAGGTGAAGGTATTGAGTTGTCTAGCATGATAAGAGGAAAGATAAGCTATTGGATGAGAAAATGGACAAATCGCATCGAAATGATGGTAGAGATTAGGCTACTATAGTACGTAAAACAAGTGTTGACTAAGATAATTATAATAAAGGAGATCAATGTTTGGGGGGTAAATTTAAATAGGGGATTAATATTTCAAAATATTCAAATAAGGAATTAACGTTTCACAAAGTGATTTAAACAAGGGCTTATGTTATTATAAGACTATAATTTAATAGTCATTTCATAGAATTATTTGAACCATTTTGTAAAACATTGATTTTTTATTTGAATTTTTTGAAACATTTATTTCTTGTTTAAACTATTTTGTGAAACGTTGATTTCTTATTTAAATATTTTAAAACATTGAACTTTTATTTAAATTGATGAAGATCTCCAATAGTAACATGAATACTTATTTAGTTTGAAAGATTGAGTTACATATTTTATGTGTTTTAAGTAAAAGCGAATAGCTATAATAGAATTTGAATATGTTTTGCTTTTGAGATAGTTAAGGAAGCCATTGAGATCAAGAATTTTAGAGTTTAGCATAGATTCATTTTAGTTGATTAAGTCTATCATACTTTATTATGATATAATACAACTATATTGTGTAAGCGATGAGGAAACATGCAACTTAAAAGTATCATGTAATCATGTGAAGGGCATTAGGTTTAAAATCAAAAAGAGCCTAGTAAAGTGCAAGTAAGGGTTGATAAAATGTTGTACAGAGTATGTTGCTCCCAACATATACTTCACTAAATATTTATGAGACATATTTTAATTGTTAAAGACATAAATTCATTTTTTGTTTTTATGTTTGCATTTTAATATAGCAAAATTCTTTACTTTTTATGTCCCTCTAATAAATACTTTTATGAGTGTGATTTGTATATCAAATTATCTTAAATGGTTATTGGAGATAGAAATGTGGTAAGCAATTATGATTAGATATTTCTAGATAGATGATATCTTGATAGAATAATCTTGTTTTGTAACAGTCATAAATTAAACAATTATAACATGTTTCCTGCCTCATGCATGCAGATTAGTGCTTATCTATTGGGCATGCATGATTCACAATGAATAATAAAATATGAAAATGTTACAAAATCTTAATAATACATCATACAAATGGTATAAAATTAAAGAAAAATATATATGCTACATTCAATAATAAAAAATAACTTATTAGTAAGTTTAAATAATAACTTTATGTAATTATAGAATATATCATTTATTGAAATTCATTATCAATTTTAGTCTTAGTCACAATTACAAATATTTATTTAGTTATAAATAAGGTAAAAATTTATTGTTTTAACTTTAGAATTCAAAGAAAATATTAAAAAATAATTTAGAATGAAAATCTAATCTAGAATATATAGATTTGAGTTAGGGCAGGGTACATATTTGAACTTAATAAACTTAGTGATCACATATGCACACCTTAATACATATACATAAATATATATATATATAAAACCTATGCATTTTCTTTAAATTAGAAAAATTATCAAAATCATGTGCATAAGTGTTCACAAATAGAGTATATTGGACATGAGCAACTCTAAGAGAATAGAACATGTATAATAATGTGATAATCGTCACTCATCTTATATGAATGAGTGTGTGTCTATATCAACATGACCTAAAATATAAAAAGTGGACATCTGTATTCATTTGTTGGGATTGAAAGTAATTCTAAAATAAAGGATGATCATATTACAATAGTTTTCTAAAATAAGAGACAACAACATTATACCCCACTAAACTTGTGATACCTTCATTGTGAGGCCAATTCAAAGGTAATAGCCTTTACAAAAGATTACAAACCCTTCTACTTTATAGCTAACTTGCATAAGAACATTTTTGGACCCTAGGTCTCATTTAGGTAGCTTGATGAGTGTAAACCTCGTACTTTTTCGATTAAGTATCAAACGAATAAATTAATGCATCGATGAAGCTAACTCGATTGAGTTGAAAATTTACGAGTGACCTCAAGATGTTAGTTAACAAGACCCCATGGACTCAAATATTGAAAATATAATGAAATAATGATATAGCTAAAATAGTATAATTTTACCATACTACTTAATATTTAGCGTAATCTAATAGAAGAGGCTTCAATAGTTACCGAATTTATAGAGATAAATTATATATGTAATGAGATTATTAAATGACATAAAATAACATGTAGAATATATATATATATATATANCAAATATTGAAAATATAATGAAATAATGATATAGCTAAAATAGTATAATTTTACCATACTACTTAATATTTAGCGTAATCTAATAGAAGAGGCTTCAATAGTTACCGAATTTATAGAGATAAATTATATATGTAATGAGATTATTAACTGACATAAACTTACAGGTAAAATATATATATATATATATACTATCTATAACTTTTACACATAAATATATATTGTAACTACCTAAAATACCTAATTAAATACGAATTAAACTAAAATAAACAAAGAAAAATAATAATAAATTAACAAAATTAGTAGGGCAATTGGAATTTATCTAGAATAGGCATGGCAATGGAAATTAGATAAGTGTTGAATAACCTCATTAATGATAATACCTAAGTTTAGTATAAGAAGGAAAAATGCATGAAGAGAGAAAAATTTTCATTTTTGAAACTGGACAAGTTCTATAAAAATTTGGAAACTCTCTCTAAAACATTTGACATGCAATTTGGGATTTAGGAAATATAAGCTTGGATCTAGAAAATTGAAGAAGAAAATTTGGGAAAAATTTAGGGAAAAGGGTGTAAATTTGGGTTATAGGGACTTCGGAAGCTTAAGTGGTAATTTGAGACTAACCACAACCGCACCCACTGCCTAGGCCTACCAAGAATAGTGGTGGAGTAAGTGGTGGTTAGAGCTCTAATTTTCAATGAGTCCTTAAAAACAAGCTGAATTTTATCAAATTATTAAAAATATAAATATTATCCAAAAAATTCTAAAAATTTTTATTTCTAAGTATTTTTATATGTAGAATCTAAGGAAAATATTATTTTTGTGTAAATTAATAGACATATTATAAGTCCTTAAGAAATGATAAAACCAAGCTGATCTCAATATTAAATTAAATTACCTCTTCGACGTAGTTTTAACCCCAAAATTTTTCTATACACTTTTCTATATTTATATTAAAATTCCAAGAAAATTTTTCCAACAAAACTACTTTCTATATATTTTTTTTTTTTGGGAATTGTTGAACCCTAAATTATGCTTAAAATAGTGTTTTTGCTAAAGTTTAGTGTAATTTCCTAAGGACTTCACTTGAATTTTGAGTTTATTTGATTAGTAGAGTATCTAAAATATAATGGAGTCTTGGAATTGTGTTTTATTGGAAGAAGTTATGAAACCAAGAATATACCCCTTTATATATGTAGCTTAATAGCATATAAGCTTAAAGAATTAGTGAATGATGATGTGTTACATGAGAAATTAGGAAGTAATGAAGTTGAGAAGTGTTGATGGAAGTGTTATTTCAAGTGCTAAATTGATCTTATAACTGAAACTTAGTGGAAAGTGAACAACTCATTTAACTATATGGAGCATTATAAGAGGTAAAGGATAATTCATAAGTTCTATGAGCAGGTAGTATACTAGGGTTGTACTCAGAAGTTGAGTTCGAGGTAAATTTATGTGTGAAATGTAAACATAAGGGAACTCATAAGCTTAGTTAGAAGGTAATTTTCTTAAAACTCTAAAGTTAGTTAAAGTTAAAGTGTAACTCAGAGGCTAGCTTATTAAGAGACTTAAATTAGACTAACTCAGAGGTTGTCTTAAATGATAAAATTAGCATAATAAATGACCTCTATATAGCTCAAAGAGTAGCTTAGAGGATTTTTGGCCTAAGAAAGGTACTATGTAACAACTCAAAACCTAACTTAGAGAATTTTATAGACTAGAATAACTTACAAAAAACTAATGAATTGACTAAGAAAACCTAACTTATGAGTAAAAATAACTAATAAAACTAATGTTAAAACAACTTAAATAATACAAAATGAACTAATTACTATTAATTCAAGATTTGAACATGGATTAAAACTAATCTATTGTATATATATAAGGATAATTAAAGACTAAGAGGGCAACAATCAAGAGTAATAAACTGGTAAAGTGCAGGTAAGTTGGGATCCATGCGTCATAGAATATTGGATTATTGTGTTAGAGTACTTGAAGGCTTAGGAGTGCATGTGGTTCTAATTATAACTTAGTTGAATGTGTACATAACACATGTATGGTTGTTTATTTGACTTATGGACTTAAAGTGTTGCTTTGCATGAAATTGTATGTTTTGCTTTATCTTGATGATTTGTTGATCAATCTTAATTGGAATTAACCAAAGACTGACCCGTAACCTAACTAAACATGCATAATAACCCATTAAGGAAATGATTAGGTGCATCAGACCAAATACTGACCCCTTCAATAAAGATAGTTGAAATGGTAATTTCCTCACCCTTAGTTGAACTAAGTGATAGGAGGGGAGATCACAACAAGGTTAAGGATAGTGGTTTGAAGGTAGTCTTGGGAGAAAGGTGTTCTCCATTGCAGAAGCCTCGGTTTAGTCTGATTTGAGTCATGCTTAAACTCTTTAATCTAGGTTAGAGTAGCTATAATTTCTCTAACCTCACAATAGATTGGTTAATATTGTGTAATGTCTCATTTGGTTGTTTGCATTGCATTTCATTAAAGATTAATGATTGAAAACCATGTTTATGTTTGTTGTACTCTTTTGTCTCCATCCTGCATGTTGACCTAGATGTTTTTACATTCCTATAAACTCTTTTGTAGGTATTGAGTAAAGACTATAGATGCAGTACTATAACTACCCCTAAGTTAGTGTATGATGGGCTAGGGGAGTGAGGAAACATGAAGAACTATAAATTATGGTTTTTGTTTTTGTTTTCTTTTGTCTTTTGTGGAAACTAATTAGGATCCTCTAGGCCACTTACTAATTTCAAAACTTGTGGTTTTTGTATATAGTCTTCAAAACTTATGGTTTTTATAAACTTTTAGTGAAAACTGTAACTTTTGATGTAATTATTGCTATATTATGGAGAATGGTACTACAGGTCATCTTAAACAAGTGTTTTGAAAAGCTATACCACAAGTTTTGTAATTAACATGTGCCAGACTAGATACTGCAAGTTAGTTGAGTCGGGTGTGCTTATGTAGATTGCATCTATAATAATAGTTATGAGGTCAGCTTCTATATTAAATTAGTTTATACGGTTAAACTATTACAACTCATCCTTGTTTAAGGCATGATAGTAGGGCAAGAAATTTCATTTTCAACATCACTAGTCAAGAAATTATTTCACTTGTAGTTACTAAAACAAGGTAATAATATTGTATGTTGGTTCTTAGCAAATAATCAACTTCTCTAGTAGATGAATTTCTAAAAAGTTTTATTTACTAATCTTTTTCCTTAGAGAGATCTCAAAATTCTTGGTGTTATGTTGCATGTGAAGGATTTCTGTAATGACATTAAAAGGGTTTAGTAGAATTATCCTAAATTCATCATATTATGTGTACATTTGAGATAATAAAACTATCTTGAAAGGCAGCAATTGCAAGACTTTAACTTAATAATCACTCATTTTACTTAATTGTAGTACATATATTTGATAGATATAGAAACAATTATAGCAATTACTATTCTATAGTTCATCATAAACATAGAGAATCAAATTAAATAATAAGATTCAATAGTCAAATTTTGAGCAATAAATTAAGCTGAATTTTTAAGAAAAATAGGGATTTTGATTTAAAAGAATATACAAGTCTTAAAATTTGAAACACCATAGTTATTCTAGTAATTTAATTAAATCGTAAAATTTCTTAAGTTAGTATCGTTACAAATATAAATTAAGGTCCCAATTTGATTATTTTAAAATCCTTGTTTTACATACTTATTAAGTATATTAAATTTTATATCTTACATATAGAATATAATAATTTTTATTAGTACTTTACATTACGATATTTTTATAAAAATTTTTTATCTTATGATGTATATATATATGCCTATTTAATTCTTTAATTTCTTTTTAAATACCACTCTCCATTTTAGAAGTTTCTAGAGTATATAACCTTACCTTAAACCCTATTTCTTTTCTCACTATCATAATTTTACTTCCTATTTCTCTCTTGGCATTTTTTCTTTTTTTTTTTTCCCTTAGTAAACCCTTTCTCTCTTTGCCTTAACCTTTATTTTCTTCCCTCATCATTACATACCCCTCTCTCTCTTTCCCTTACCCCCTAATTCCATCCTCTCCCCCTTGTAAAACAATACCCCACTACCACCACCACCCTACCCCCCCAAAACCTTGCAATCATTACCTTGACCCCACCCCTAACTCCTCTCTCTTGCCTCTATTCCCTTCTCTCTCTCAACTCACCATTTCCTCTCTCTTTTGACATCCCCTTCATTTTCTTTTCCCTTTTCCAATTCCCCTCTCATTGAAAACCTTCTCTCTTGTATACAACTTTTCTCCTAATTAATACTGGACCCCACCTCCAATTCCAATATCTTTCTCGCCTTGAAATTTCCAGGGGCCCCTGACTCATATGCTCATTGATAATTCTTGGCCAAATTGGTTCATATGCTGGAAACCTACAATGTCCTCATCCAATCTAACGCGTGTTTCATCTTGTTTCTATTTTATCAGCTTCTCTACTAATTTAGTTATTTCCATTTTCTACACGTTCTGAGTTAACCCAATAAATGTTATTAATTAAATATTTTGGTGTATTATTTTGCAAATTATAATTTCTCTTGTATTATTGTTTATGTTAAGTTTTCATTCGTACCTTTTGGTGATCTCGTCTCGATTTAAATTCGCAAGCCGTTTCAATTTTATATTCAGTACCATATACATAATGTATCATCTTATTATTATTATTTTATTTATTAATTCTATTGTTAGTGTTAAATTAAGTTATTTGTTAATATTCAATTACTGCTATTAAATCATTCAGTTATCCTATTATATAGTATTATTTTATATACAAGTTACATTTAGATATATATTTTATTGTAATTCGAAATGTTGATTAGATATATATGTTAGGGCCAAATTTATGTTTTCTGTTATATTCAAGTTGGGTCACTATTTTCTGTTTATTTATATAGTATGATAACGATAGTATTCTACGTAAGTCTTGATGTCGATTTTGTGTACTATGATATTATTTTATTATTAGTATGCTTTATTATTGATAACGATGGTAGTATGATTTAAGTATTTTTATTACAATAGTATTATTAATGTATAGCATATTAAATTAAGCATAGTATGTTTGTTTTATTTGACTATTATTATTTTGTCATTCCTTACCAGTTTCTACGAATCATACTATTTTCCAATTAAGTATGTATGATTTATTTACCATATCAATTCGATAATCTATATAATTCAATACTCTAATCATGTGTCTACTTATATTTTCTCTTATATATATAGATAAATATATATAACGTACTTTACAATTTATTATAAATAAGTGATCTTATATAGTTATATCGACTTTTTAGCTTAATCATATTATGTTCTATTTCTATTCTTAAACTATTTTTGGATTCGATGATTTCTTTCGGGACTTTCATTAGATAGATTTTAGGTTCATAGATAACTTTTAGGTAGGGCTTAGTTTTAGAATGCTTAGAGGTTAACATGTTACTTGTTTTTCATTTAGATTTGTGGTGTTAGGTTTCCCTTATTGAGGTCTAAGCTTTTGTTCAAATTGTGAGATTGGAGTCTTATTTTTTATTTTAGAGTGATTCTAGGTACATAGTGTTTGGTTGTTACTTATGTTCGATAAGAACTAGTAATCAAATCGGACTAAATTTATATTCAGTCTAATTAATTTGGTTTGCTGATTTTACTTAACCCACTTGCCCTAGAGGAACAACTGCTGATCATATGTAGAGATTCCCTAGTAGACTTTCATATAGGATGATGCAGTTAGAATATTATGCTTTCAAACTTTGGACTCTAAGCGTAAAGGACTTAAAGGAAAACGTATATTTATATCCATTTATACATGTTGATAAAGATCATGTGTAGCAGGGTTATGAGTACCACTTTGATGATTGTTGGCCTAAATTAAAAATAACTAAATTGTTATTTGTTTATATGTTATTACAGTTGCATTATATGCATGTGTATATTTTGGGTTTGACATTTGTGTGTTTTTGTGTACTCGTACTAGGCTTTGTCTCACTCTTTTATTTTTACAACTATAGGTTGATTTGATAAGTTGCAACAATTATGGAAATTGCTATCATTAGGTTGGGAAGGAGAGGCAGTTGGTTTTGTATATTGTAAAAGATCAAGATCAAGTTCTAGTTCTTTAGTATGTTTAGGGCTAAAGTGACTTACTTGTGATTCATTCAATTTGATGTATTTGGAGATTTTTTGTTTTGTACCTGTTAAGTAGTTATTATAAGTGATTTTGGAGATTGTAGTTAGTTGGAAAGCCTTAACGTGTTCTTGACAGGTAGGAACACGTGGCAGGTTGTGGTGTCTTTCGATTTTGGAGCATTACAACTTAAGTGCTCATCTTAAAATTTACTATAGGTTGAAAAAATCTTAATCCTAAACTATCCTCCAAGACATAATTTGAAGATGTTCTTTACTTTAATCCTGGTCCATTCCTTACTGTTGACCTAATTTTTTTTGGTTTTTATGAGTTTTCCCTAAACTAATCAATATTAAACTTTATACGTTTAATATTGACCCTTAATTAAGGTTTAAGGAAAACTAAAGCTTTTTTTTTTTCAAAGAGTTTCACAAACTATTTTAGAGTTGCCATCTGATCGGAGTCAATAAATGGTTTATGTCAAAACTAAATAAGTGAATTTGGTTTTGATTTAGAGACTAGTTTATGTAGGAAAACCGATTTTTAGAAAAAAAAAAAAGGTTTTTAAAAGACTAAAGGTTAAGTCTCAAGGTTAAGATTTTTAAACCTTTATGAGTACCATAAGGTTTCTGAATATAGTTTTATCTTTTGAAATAAACCTTTTAGAATGACAATTTAATTAGTATTAAACTTATTTTAAATTGAATGATTTAAGCTAAAGTGGGGAAAATTAAATTTTTCATATTTTACATCTTCTCAAAGATGTCTACATACTCTTTATTCGGGATCAAATGTACGTAATTCTTTTAATAAAGCTTTAGTTTATTGAATTAATTTTAATTAAAAAAAAACACATCAAGTTTTCGTTTTAAGTGAGTTTGAGTTTATTAAGAAAAATCTAGAGGGTTCTTATGGACATCCAATTTTTACCCCCTTTATTTTATTTTATTTTCTCAAGGGGTCTTAAATTAGGAAAAAACATAAAAAATAGAAAAATTAAAGAAAACCCAAAAAAATAAGAAGTAAAAAAAAAAGAATTTTAGAAAAATAAAAAAAATAAGAAAAGGCACAAAAGCTAAGAAATTTGGAAAAATATCAAAAATAGGAAATTTAGAAAGAAACACAAAAAAAAAAGAAAAGAAATTTAGAATATATAAAAAAAATTAAAAAAAAGGAAGATTTTAGGGAATAATAATTTAATAAGATAGATTTTTTAATTTTTAAAATAAGTTTAGAAGTCGGGTTATTGGGCCTAAGTTTAAATTTAAATTTAGCTCAAGTTGACTTAACTCATATATATAATTTAATTGCACATATAGATAAGACACAGGCTAACGGATTAATGGATAAGCATATGGACTGGGCATTGGGTTTGAGCATAAGGTCAGGGGTTCGAATCTTGGTGAGGGCATATAAAGTTTTTTATTTTTTCATATAATTAGGAACTATCACATGTCAAAATTTTATTACGCCACGTGTTCTAACACATAGCAACATCGAATTAGATGCATGTTGATGTGGCATGCCACGTCAGCTGTCACGTGTCACGTAATGACAAGTGGTAGCATCTAGTTGGTTGGTATGGTTGATGTAGCATTACATCGGCATTTTCTCTTTCTTTTTCTTTCCCTTGATTTCCTCCCCTTTCCCTTGATTTCCTCCTCTTTGGCTCGACCAAGAATAGACTTAACCCCCTCACTTTGGCCCTTGATTTCACACATTTTCCTTGTTGAAACACACCAATTAATGGTGTGATTTCAACCTCCGCATGGCCTTCTATGGATCGCTGTCAAGAATAAGTCCAGATTTAGTCAAATGAGCTTTCAAATCGAGCTCCAAAAATTGAAAAAAAAAAAAAAAACTTAAATCTCGGCATTTTTCATTTACTTTAATTTTAACTTTCCTTGATTGCTAGGGTGTTTTCATGTATAAAAGGGGGTATTGGGGAGTTCATAAGGATAAGAAATCAACACATAATCACAATCGAGCTTCACAAATCCTCCCTCTCCCATTTTCGGACCACTCTCTCTCTCTCCACTCAATTTCGAGCCATACCACCACCTTCGCTAGCTTCCCTACCTTGTAAGCTTCTAAGCCTAGCCACCCTTGTCTACTGTCATGACCCTTACTAGTGCTACTAACTAGCCACCCCCAAAACCTTAACCATTGTATTACTCCCCTCTCGAACCACTATCTCCAACCCTCTTTGACCTAAACTAACCATACGGCCGAACTCTCTGCACTTTAAAACCCCTACCTTAGCCACCAATTTAAACCCAACAACCTTCACTGCGTATGATACACCACCATTGCCACCCTCCACTTTGCAACACCACCTAAAGAACCACCCCAAGCTACGGCATCCTCTTTATCCCCACTACCTCCAATCCGAAACACAAATCCATCCTCACCAATGAGAAATTTGGTCCAAATTGCCTTGAACTGCGCTTAGCTACTGCTGTTGAAGTGCAGTTGGAGATAACCCGACCTAAACCCACACTCCAACCTGAAGTTCAACCTGTGCCCTAACCCACGTCTTAATCCATCATTTGGTTTAGCCATATTTTCTATTTGATTTATTTTATTTGTTTGGTTTAACTATTATTTATTTATTTATGTATTTGTAAATTGTAATTAAAATAAAAATAAAAAAGGGGAAAAAGGAAAATGAAAAAGAAGGGAAGAAAAAAAAGAGAAAAGAGAAAGTAATTTATTTATTTATTTTATTTTTAGTCTAATAGATAAAATAAAATTAAAAATGAATAAGTACTTAAGTTAAAGAATAAAAATTGTTTTTTAACACTTAGAAAAATTAAGTTTTCAAAAAAATAATAAACAAACCCTTTACAAATTAGGATTACCTTTAGATTTTTCAAAAAAATATAATTTCCAATTTTGGACCTTTCTTAGAAATTTTCTTAAGTAAACTAAATTGAATTTAAAATGTAAAATTAGCATGTTTTCAAAATTAAAATCAACTTAACCCGCTAAAGTTTTATAAAAAGAATTATGTACGTCTAATCTCGAATATCAAGTATATAGACACTTATGAGGCGACAATAAAAATAAAATAAAAAATCTAATTTTTCTTTTTCCTATATTACTTAAGTTATTCAATTAGAGTAATTAATAATCGAGTTTTATGAAATTAAAAGGTGATTTTTAAGATTAAGGCAAAATTTGAAGAGTTAGTGGTATTCGTGAGGGTTTAAAGATCATAACCCTTGGATCTAGATCTCTTGTTTTAAAACTGTTTTCAAAATCGATTTTAATCAAAAGAGCAGTAACTAAGTTATAACCAACCCACTCAATTGGTTATAACTTAACTCTTTTTCTCGACCCTAGTCGGGTAGCAACTCTAAAGTGGTTTTCAAAATACAACAAGAACCGATTTTCTTTAAACCTTAATCGAGGGTCGGTATTAAATAGGTAAGGGTTTAATATTGATCGGTTTAAAGAAAACTTAATTTATAAAACCAAGAGATGAAAAAACCTAGCTTGACAACTTGGCGACTCCGCTATGGAATGTTAAGAGGGTTAACCACTTAAAAACATTCTGAAATTAAAATCACTTTCCAAAATACTCATGTTGTTTAGTTATTTGTTTATTTATTTGTATATTCATTTGTTTATTTGTTATTTGAGATTGCCTATTTGAAGGAATAGCTTGAGTGTTCTAAGTGTTACAACTAAGCCTTAAGGTCATTTTGGCACAGGTCATTAGGGATACTTATGAGATGATAGAGGATCTTAAGGCTTATATACGAGACTTAATGCAAGGTTTTTTCTAATTCAGATTTGAAGAGCCTAGAATAAAATTCTTGAGCAAATGTTAGCATCTCTACCTTTGCTTCTGTATTTTGATCTCTTTCAAAATAATGAAGTTCTATTTGGTTCATTGTTCTTAATTTTTCTTAACATTCTCGTTTTTGTAAATAGTCCTTCAGTAAACATTTATCTAATCATTATTCCTTCTCATTTATGAAAATGTAAATAAAATTCATAGACTTGTAAATAGAAACCTAAAAAACACCATCCTTATTTGTAAATTATTTTTTGAAAATAAAACTTTACCTTTCTCTCTTTAAAAAAAAAAAGAAAAAAAAAGAAGCAAAAATTGGAAAAAATATATATAAATAAAAAAGTTGCCAATGGCTATAAGTCCTTATAAGCTCAAAGAGCCAACTTAAGCTCAGGCCTTTAGCCTACTTAAGTAACCAAACCAAAAACTTGCCTTTCAACCTACATAAGATCTTTCAATCTATTAAAGAGGCCAACACAAGCCCCTAAGCCCATTCAACATGAACACGAGCCCCTTGGTCCATTTAGCCTAAACACAAGACCCTTTGTCTCATTTGGCCAAATGTTTAATTTAAACACCAAACCTTGGGCTCATTTTAGCGACCTACCCAAACACAAGCCACTAGGCTAGGCAGCTAATCTAAACATGAACCACGGCCCATCGAGGCAGCTGATCCAAACACAATCCTTAACCCCTAATAGTAACCGAACCAAGCTAGAACCCCTAGTCTATTTAGAGAGCCAAGCTCAATCATGAATCGAATCAAAACACAAAGTCGAATATTGGGGCATGATTTGAGAAACTGGGGGGGCAAAACCAATCCTCATCCTAGGCAAATAAAAAACAGACTCCTCCTTAAGAAATCAATAACTTACTTTTTTAAAAGTTTAGGATGAGAAAAGGCAAACTATATCCTATACACCAACCTGAAACACTTTGAGAGTTTAGCGACGTAATGGTGATGATACTTTTGGCTCATTCCTTAAAGGAGGTCCACTTTGAATGTGATACGTAGATTAAAATGAAGTTAGGCATTCATTTCTAAATTTGAAACACAATCATTTGTTGTTCACCCTATTGGACCTATTTGGAAAATTTTCAAATCAAACCCTATCAAGAACCACCCTACAATGGGGCAATTTGGAGGTTAGGGTCATTGAGTAGAAGATAGGGTTAAAATTAGTTTATGCTTATTTAAGTAACATTAATTCAAAAAAGGCTTTTATTTTTGATAAATTATCTTTCTTTTAAATGGAAAAAAAAAAACAATTTCCTTTTCAAGCACCCTAAGCCCATACATTAGAAATCCATGGATTTCAAGCCTTGAATCGTTTAAAAAGAAAAACTTAGCAATGGAAACAATTACTAGTAAGGCTAAAAGAAAAGAGAGAAGGGTAAGAGACAATGAGGCAAAGCAATTGAAGAAAAGAAAAAAAAAAAAAAAAAGAAGAAAAGAGACTAAGGAATTAGGCCCAAGCGTAAGACAAAAGCCTTAAGAAATATTTCATATCCCAGCATAGGGCAGCCAAATCGAATCAAAAGGTCATGTGTCCAAGTCGACATAGCCCCAAAAACATAAAGCCTTAAATCACATTCCAAAGCTTGGAAATCTAAAATCTTTGTTTCCACTCTGAAACCTCTCTTACTTAGGATGAATCATATAAGGCCTCCCCACCCACATTACCACCCTTACATAAGAAAAAGATCTTTTGATCTTAAAAGACAATTTATCTTTAATAAAAATTATTTTTGAAACTGGGGCAAGCATATTTCTAATTTTTCCCTAAGGTTCTTAACTTGTATACCTAGGATTAATAAAAGTATTTCTTTCAAAATAACCTCTTCATTAATCCTTTTAGAAACCCTTAGACCAAAAACCTAAATTCATAATGTTGAACCGAAAAAGACTTAACAGATTGGTCAAGATGTGTCACTTATTGTAATTTTTGGAATTGAAGTTAAGAGCAAAATCTAGATCGAGAGCTAGCGAAGAAGACCTCTTTGACTAAACTAATCATAGGTTACCTTTTTCTTAAAGAAATGAATGTTTTGAAATCACAAAAGCTCTATGAGAAAGCTCTAAGGTCAGGGGCATTAAGAAACTCCACATGATTACCAAGGATAGGGGTGGTTATAAGATTGTTCCTTAAATAAGAATTTATACCCGTTGGCAAAACTTTCAAAAACAAAAAAAAAAAAAAAAGAGAAAAGAGAGAAAGTAAAGGCTTGTCACAAAATTCTTGTCTAATCCATGTCGGCTCGAGTAGCCAAGCTTTCAATTTATGTCATCTATTTCCTTTCTAAGGTGGTCATTTCTTTTAATTAACCTTAATAGTCTTTATCATTCTTCCTTAATTGTAATTTTTAATATCCTTCAACTCTTTTTCAAATCAAGGGGCCTATCCCTAATTTTTTTTTTTTCATAAATGGTTTTTTAACAAACTTCTTGTAAATACTTTTCCAAGTCAAAAAGTTTTTTAAAACTGGTTGCTTCCCTTACCTTACTTCTTCAATCCTTCATCAAAATTCCTCTTAGGGTTCTAATTAGCTCTTAGAGCGCTGACCTTTCTTTTATTCTTCTTAAAGTGCTGTCTCCTTTTCTATTCTTTTAAGGGTTCCGGCTAACCTTTAGGGCGTTATCCCGTCTTCCTTTTTTTAGGGTTCTAGCTAACTCTTGGAGTGCTAACCCTTCTTTTATTCTTCTTAGTGTTTAGGCCAGCTCTTAGAGCATTGTCCCCTTTTCTATTCTTTTCAAGGTTCTAACCAGCCTTTAGGGCGTTGTCCCATCTTTCTAGGGTTTTAGCCAACTCTTAGAGCGCTAATCCCTCTTTTATTCTTTTTAGCATTCTAACCAGCCTTTAGGGCACTATTTTGTCTTTTTAGGATGTTAACCAGCTCTTAGAGCGATAGCCCACTCATTTATTCTTTTTAGGGATCTCGCTAGCCTTTAGGGCGCCATCTCATCTTTTTGTGTTGGTAGCTAACTTTTAACCCCTCTTTCGTCATCTTCCTTTAGAGTCCTTAGCAAGCCTATAGGGCGTTCACCTTACAAATTCCTCATCTCAATCCCATAAGTCACTTCTCTTTACTAAGTTGTCATAGCAAGCCCATAGGGTGCTTCCCTCACCAACTTTCTCTTAGCGAGCCCATAGGGTGATTCTCTCCATCAAATCCCGTAGTGAGCCCATAAGGCGCTTCTCTTCATCAAGTTTCAATTTAGGGTCTTAGCTAGCTCTAAGAGCTCTTCACTCATCTTGCCTAGGATAGTCAGCTCAAAGGAGCACATCTAGGTTTTTCTTAAATCAATTCCAAAAGTTAAGGTTACGAGTCCTTAAGAGACGCTCCCATTTAAGTTAGTGAGCCTAGTGAGGTACGACTAAGTCTTTTAGATCGATCCCATCATAGGGTTGCTAGTCCTTGAGAAATACTTCTGCCTAAGTTAATGAGCTTAGCGAGGTACGACGGGGTTTTTTAGATCGATCCCAACATAGGGTTATTAGTCTCTAAGAGTCGCTTCTACCTAGGTTAGTGAGCCTAGAGAGGCATGACTAGGATCTTTAGATTGATCTTAACTTAAGGTTGCTAGTTCCCAAGAGGCGCTCCTATCTAAGTTAGTGAAGCACGACCAAGTTCTTTAAATCGATCCCAACTTAAGGTTACTAGTCCTCAAAAATTGCTCCTACCTAGGTTAGTGAGCCTAAAGAGGCATGACTAGATTCTTTAGATCGATCCCATCATAGGGTTGCTAGTCCTCGAGAGATGCTCCTACTTAGGTTAGTGAGCCTAGTGAAGCACGATTATGTCCTTTAGATCGATCCCAACTTAAGGTTGCTAGTCCCCGAGAGATGCTTCCGCCTAAGTTAGTGAGCCTAGAAAGGTACGACTAGGTCCTTTAGATTGATCCCATCAGAGGGTTGCTAGTCCCCAAGAGATACTTCCGCCTAGGTTAGTGAGCTTAGCGATGCATAACCAGGTTCTTTAGATCGATCTTAACTTAGAGATGCTCCCGTTTAGGTTAATGAGCCTCGTGAGGTACGACCAGGTCCTTTAAATCGATCCCATCATAGAGTTACTAGTCCCCGAGAGACGCCCTTACCTAAGTTAGTAAGCCTAGTAAGGTACGACCAAGTCCTTTAGATCGATCCTAACTTAGGATTCCTAGTCTCTGAGAGATGCTCCTATTTAAGTTAGTGAGCCTAGTAAAGCACGATTTGGTTCTTTAGATCGATCCTAACTTAGGGTTGCTAGTCCCTAAGAGATGCTCCTACCTAAGTTAGTGAGCCTAGAGAGGCACAACTAGGTTCTTTAGATTGATCCCATCATAGGGTTACTAGTCCCCAAAAGATGCTCCTACCTAAGTTAGTGAGCCTAGTAAGGCACGACTAGGTCCTTTAGATCGATCTCAACTTAGGGTTACTAGTCCCCGAGAGATACTTCCACCTAAGTTTTTAAGCCTAAAGAGGCATGACCAGGTCCTTTAGATCGATCCCATCATAGGGTTACTAGTCTCCAAAAGATGCTCCTGCTTAGGTTAGTGAGCTCTGTGAGGCATGATCACGTTCGTTAGATTGATCCTAACTTAGGGTTACTAGTCCTTGAAAGATGTTCTCGCTTAGGTTAGTGAGCTTATGGAAGTATGACTAGGTTCTTTAGATCGATCCTAGCATAGGGTTGCTAATCTTCGAGAGACGTTCCTACCTAGATTAGTGAGCTTATTGAAGCACGACCAGGTTCTTTAAATCGATCTTACCTTAAGGTTACTAGTCCTCGAGAGACGCTCTCGCTTAGGTTAGTGAGCCTAGTGTAGCATGATTAGGTTCTTTAAATCGATCTTAGCTTAGGGTTACTAGTCTTCGAGAGACGTTCCCACCTAAGTTAGTAAGCCTAGAGCACCACGATCTAGTTCTTTAAATTGATCCCAACTTAGGGTTGCTAGTCTCCAAGAGATACTCTTACCTAAGTTTGTTAACTCAATGAGGCATTACTAGGTCTCAATTTAAGGTTTTAGCCTACTTTAGGAGAACTTTTGCCAACCTTAGTTAATCAGCTCATTGGGGTATGACCAAGTTTTTTCATTTGGTTTGGGGTCTTAATCAGCTTAATGAGTGCATCGCCGGTTCACCTTGGCTCATCAGCTCATAAGAGTACGACCAAACTTCTTTCAGTCTTTTAGCCAACTCTTAGAGCACCACCCCTCTCTTCACCAAATCTCTAGTAGACCGGGCCTAAGAAAACTAGCTAGCTAGCTGTAGTGCTTCTTAGGATTAAATCTACCTTTGGGACAAAAATAGTGTCTTTTTTTCTTTGTGACAAAGTTTTGCTCAAACTTTACCGTAAAGAAGAATAACTATAGATACCTTATTTTTGCTCATTTTTTTTATTTTTCAAAATTTTTAAAATAGTTAAAGGGTCCTAAATTAGTAAAAATACAAAAAAGTAGAAAAATAAGAAAACCAAAAAATGTGAAATTTAGGAAAATGCAAAAAAAAAAAAAAGAAAAATAAGAGAAAGCATAAAAAAAAAAAGAAATTTAGAAAAATATCATAAAATAGGAAATCTAGAAAGAAACACAAAAAATAAGAAATTTAGAAAATAAAAAAAAAAGTTGAAAAAATTTAGAAAATTGAAAAATCACAAAAAATAATAAAGTTTTTAAAGTAGTTGAAATATAATAGAATTTTAATTTAATTAAATTTAAATAAAGAATTATTGGACATTGGCTTAGATTTGAATCTAATATAGGTTGACATAGTCTCTATGTACAACTTAGATAAGGTATAGGCCAACGACCTAACGGATAAACTTATAGACATTGCATTGGGGTTTGGTTTGAGGTTTTGGGTTCGAAACTCGCTAGAGGCATAAAAATGCCTTTTTATCCTTTTTTTTTTTTACATTGCGTACTGTCACATGTTAAAAAAATCACTAGGCTAAGTGTCTGCTCATGATACATGTCACTCTATGATTTGTTTGGAAAATGCATATTCTTTCCTCCCATTTTATTCTCCCCTTTCCTTTTCTTCCCTTTACTTTCTTGTTTTAAGAAAACAAATAAACAATAAAAAAAAAAAAAAGAAGAAGGGACAAATGCACTAGGGGAAGGGAATTTTCATTTTGAATCCATACATACGCACATACGTAAAGGGGACCCACTCTGGACACTCACAAACCATCTCTCTCTCTACTGTCACTCTCTCTCGGACCTTTAAGTTCTCTATCCACCCTCTCTCTCTCTCCACTGTCACTTTCGGCCAAACCTACACACATAAATGCTACGACCCCATATACACCACCATCAAACCTACACCCGTTGATCCTCTCTCTCTCTCTCTCTCTCTTAATCAGAGTTATAGCCATACTCTAGCACATATACCTACGACCTCGTACTCTGTCACCCTTACCCACTGACTCTTTCTCCATCGTACTTGAACACACTGCTACAAGACAAACCATAACTGAATACTCTCATGCAACTACAACTTGAACACATTGCAATACCAATTACAGCCAGCACTTAACCTCGACATACTCTTGGCTCTCCCTCTTGCGCAACCGTTCACTGAGCACCAACCTACTACCACCTCTCTCCAAACACCATTTAAACACACCCTTATAGAACCCGCTCTCTCTTGATTTTCCCACCTTCATAGATCTCTCTCTCTCTCGAACCCTCACAAATCTGTCTCTCTCTCTCAACTGACTCCATCTCTCTCTCACATCCACTAAACAGCAGCAACAATACACATACGCACATGGCATCTCTCTTTCTTGGCCATTCACTGTACATACGGGAACACTCCACCCTCCTTGATCGCCGTTTCGACCACCACCTTAATGGTCACTGTAGGCAATGGCATTCGACCTATACCCTCCAATCCCAATAAAATTTACACAAAAACAACATTTCCCGCTTGATTTGGTAGACGAATCGTTCTAAATTGCGTTGCTTTAGCCCTTAGACACAACCCAATCTAAACCAAACCAACCTAAACCGAAACCCGCTCCAGAGCCCCCCAGTCTGACTCGTGCCCTTATTGTGTAGTTAGATTTGACCCTTATTTTATTTATTTATTTTATTTTTTGTTTGATTTATTTATGTAGTTAATTCCTTGTGATGGTAGCTTGTAAATCATTAAAAAAAAGAAGGAAAAAAAAAGAAAAGAAAAAAAAAGAAGAAAAAAAGAAAGGAAAAGTTTTAGTTTTGTTTTACTCATTTATTTGTGCTAAGTAAAATAATAATTATAAAAAATGGGAAAATAAAAAAATTAAAATAAATAAATAAATAAAAATGAATAAATCATCTTATCACTTAGAAAAATAATTTTTCCAACGAAAATAAAATAAAAATAAATTAACCAATCTTTCCAAATTAGAGCCCTTTTTAGAACTTTCCAAAATAAACCTCAATTTAAGACCCTTTAGGAAATTTCTTTAAAATCAAAACGAGTAAAAAACGTATACCTGATTAGTTTTCAAAAATTAAAATTAATTGACCTGCTATGTTTTTATAGAACGAATTATGGAAGTTTAATCCCAAATAGCGGGTATGTAAGTATCAATACATAAGTACGAAGCGACTTAAAATATGGTAAGTTTTATTTTTTTTCCATTTTTATAAATATTTATGTAAATTAATTAATTTTAGTTGTGTGTAATATGGTAGTCATTTAGAAACTGAAAAAAAAAAAAGAGTATTATTGAAAAACAAATTTAAAATTGGAAAGTTTAAAAGTAGTACCCATTTATGATTTAATAGGATAGCCCTCGGATCTAGATCTCGTGTTTTAGAAGTCCGTTTTGAAAACTAGTTTTATCGATAGATTAGTAGCCAAATTATAACCAATCCACCCAATTGGTTATAACTTAACTCTTTTTCTCGACTCCGATCGGGTAGTGACTCCAAGGCTTTTTTTTCAAAATACAAAAATTAGTTTTCTTTAAACCCTACTCAAGGGTTGGTATTAAACAGGCAAGGTTTAGTATTGATTAGTTTAAGGAAAACCTAATTTAAAAAAAGAACTAAGAGGTGAAAAACCAAGCTCGATAGCTTGGCGACTCTATTGGGGACTGTCAAGAGGGTTAGCCATTCAACTTTCCAAAATTAAAATTGATCTCTAAAATCACCTTAAGTGCAATTTGTTTACTTATTCGTTCTTTGTTTATACCATAAATTGTACTAACATTTCTTTATAGGCTTCATTTTATTTATTTAAATCATTTGGGGGGAGGGATTTAATTTTTCCACAAACATATGGTAGAAACGATCAAACCTATACCGTATTAAGACCTTAGGACAGAGGGCCATTATATGGGCTTTGGTTGCTATGGTGTAACCACCGCTCAGAGTTGATTAGGCCATCCTCACTTAAACTTGATGTGACTAATGAAAGTGTTCTTTAACAAGTAAGGTCGCACAAACTTAAAAACCTTTAGAACCCACTCCTTATGCATTCACAACATCTAGAATCAATGAATAATCAAGCAAGATAGAAATAAAAATATAGAATGGCTTAGAGTTTTCTTGATTTTCCTTATAATTTTCATATATTGTAAATATAAAATTGCTTTAAATAGGTTTTGTCATTGTAAATAATAATCAGACAATCTTGTAACATATTTTCTCTTTTGTAATTCAGAAATGGCTTGTTTATCATCCAACTTCGTTTACTTCAAGGAAAAATTTGTAAGTAAGCCCATATGCCCCAAACTCATCTTGGACCAACGGTTATAGCACTTTAATCTAAGGGAACAAGAGACTATCTTCAATAAGATCAGGCCCATTCTATCACTTCCTAAAGTAAAAATAGAGATTAATCTGATTAGGGCCTTAACCATCTTTTGGGAACTCGAAGAAGTGGCTTTTCGAGTTGGGCGCCACTTGATTAGCCCAACACTTCAAGAATATACCCAATTACTTCAAGCCCCTTCTTTGCAAAATATATACACCCCAAATTTGGAAATGGATCCTATGAATGTCTTTTCAAGATTCCTGGGTATTAGAAAAATAGAAGTGAATAAAGCCCTTAGAAGCTATAACGGTAACTGCATCAAACTGGAGGACTTAAAAGCCTGGTTCATCATTAAGCTTAAGTCCAACCAACGAGGTATCTTTTGTAGCAATCTCAAAGCTTGGGGACATAATAGAATAAAAGCCTTTATCCTTGCTGCATTCAGGACCCTCTTATTCCTTAATGGAAAGTTCCTTATACATTTCACGGTCGTTGAGTTAGTGGGCTAATTTCTCGAAGGCAAATCATATGTCCCAACCCTCTTTGCATAGTAGATCAAAAGCCTTAGTATTTTGAAAGAAAAGAATGATGGCGTACTAAAGATCAACATGGCATTATTGACAGTATGGTTTGTGAGCCACATGAAATGTTATGGGCTTGACCTAATCCGAGGAGAGTTTGCTCACAACATCGATCTGATTGATTTATTTGTCGAGAAGGTCCATCTCCCATAAGGAAAATCTACATACTGCTGGGTAGAAGTGTTGAGAAATTTCTAAGTTGTTGATATCCTATGAATAGTAAGATGGAGTAACTTCAAAAGGGTAATCCTAGTTTACAAAAATTATCAAGCAATACCCCTAATCAGGATGAAATTATGCATAGGCTATTACCCTAATAATATGATCAGACAATTCGGAGGTATCCAAGATATAGTCTATAGGCCTTTGTTGGATATTATGACCTTGGATTATGAGGACCTTCAAATTCCACTACTACAGAAGATGTCTAAACTCAAGCCAATCAAACAATTATGGGAAATAAGGATTGTCAGCCTAAACATCAATTTAGGAGAATGGCTAAGAGAAGTAGACAAGCACCGAGTTACCAAAGAATATTTATATGATCAGCTCCATAAGGCAAGGGAGATCCAATATCAAGCATTAGAGGTCATCCAACTTACACCAATTGAACTGGATCTTGAAATCAAGACCTACATGGACCAAATACAAGCCCAAGTAGAAATAATCTATGAAGACCGAGACATATGAGAGGATCTCTTTCGGGAATCTAAACAACGTTCCTAAGCCTTAGAACATCAATTGAAGATGACCCAGAAGAGGCTTAAAGAACTTGAAGAAATGGAAGAGCCTAGCTCAGGAAAGAAGAAGGAAGCACTAGCAGGGTCTAGTAAGCAGAAAAGGGAAACACTTGCCAAGCACCAAAAGAACACTTCGAGATAGGAATACTTCTTTGAGGAAACAAATGTATTTTTAAATATGTAAAAGGGAACTCCAAAAGCCACAAAAATAATAAAATTACCATCTTACTGGTTATTAGACGATTCTATCTCTCTAAATCCGTGTGCTATGCATTTCTTAATTTCTCATTTATCTCTTTTATAAATATTTGTATGGTGACTTGTTAAAATGTGATCTTAACTAAGTTACCAAGATAGCTCTCAAACGTTAAACCTTCCAGAGAAGTTCTATCAGAACCCGCTCTCAAACCTGAATGGCCAACTAAGGAAATGACAACACCAACACTAATAATAGCAATGTCAACCTTAAGGTTATTGATCCAATTGAGCTTAGGTTCCAATCTTTGGAGTGAACAGTAGGGAAGATTGCAAGCTAATTAAGCTTTCTTACTGATAGTATCGCTTTGCTCAGGTCCTTAGCTCCATTAAATGAAGAAAGTTCTAAAACCCGATATGGAAAGAATATTGAAGCCTTACCCTTCGAAGTGGAAGAAGCCTAGCCCAAAGTCAATCAGGCCTTCGAATCTTTTGAAATAGAAGGAGTCTTTCCAAAGGTCAATCTAACTTTCGATCCGAATACTTACTCGTTCCCGGTCAATCCAAAGCTTGAAGTTGATCAAGACAGATTGAAAGAGCTTGAAAGGTGACTAACTTAACAAATTACTAAAAATATGAAAATACTTAAGGGGTATGATGGATTTAAGTACGTTGGTATAACCGACTTCTCTGCCTATGATTATGGAAACTTCTTCGAACAGTTCAAAATACTTGACTTCGAAAAATACAATGGGATTGGATGCCTTAAGCCGCATACCTAGTTATATGTACACAAGATGGGTAAGTATATGCAATATGACCGACTCATGGTCCAGACCTTTCAGGATAGCCTAACTAGTCCTACTTTGACTTGGTACACCCAATTAGATCTAAATCAGGTAAACATATGAGAAAAGCTGGCTAAAACATTCTATGAGCAATATAGATTCAACATTGAAGTGGCGTCAACCATGATGATTTGATTGCCCTAAGGAAGAGGCACAATGAATCTTTTAAAGAGAATGCCCAAAGGTAGAGGTCCCCAGCTACAAGGGTATCCACCCTCATGATTGAGAGAGAGCTAACTGCAACTTTTATCAACACTCTTGAGAGACCCTACTTTGCTTACCTGATTGGACAAGCCTCTTTTAGCTTTGCAAAAGTAGTGGCAATAGGGTGTTGGATTGAAAGTGCCATCTCCTCCAACAAATTATAAGAGACATTAGACAGAAGACCACCCTCTGCTAAACTCACCACTAGCAAGCCTAGGGAAACTACTGTTAGCATGGTCAATTCGAATACTAGGCCTAACACCTAGGTCTCTTTTAGGGCAAATCCTGCACTAGCTCAACAACAGTACAAAAGCCAACCACAAGTTAGCAAAGCCCTAAGGCAGTTCACAAAAATACCCATTCTACTTAGTCAGGTGCTTGAAAAACTAAGAAGAAATAATTTGCTCCATTTTGAGGCTCCTAGTGAAAGGTACAAGCTAAGTTTTTTTTTATCCCAATGCAAGATGTTAGTATCATCTAGGGCAAGTGGGCCATTTAATCGATTCGTATTGGAGGTTAAAGAACAAAATTCAAGACTTAATTGATGAAGGTACAGTAAAATTGGATTTTGTGGAGGCTCCTACTCCAAACATTAATAACAACCCCCTACCGAACCATGGGCCCATCATTAATATGATATTTGACAACTCAAAGCCCGCTATTAATATGATTAGTTCCAATCAAGAGCCCAGGGTTCATAGATTCTATAGACAAGAAGAGAAGCAAATTCTACAAACTAAATGGCACACCTTCCATGTGCCTGTAGCCCTCAAAAATTATAAAACCGTCCCTCTCAACTACCAAGCAGTAAATCAAAGGTAGTCGAGCTCAGTTGTAAGGGGGGTTACTCGCTCTAGTAGAATCTATGATCCAAGAGAAGACTTTAAAAAGAAGGTTGTGCTGGAAAGGCCAAATAATGAATAAACTGAGCATGAAGAAGGATTGTCTGCCTTCACCAAGATGATTAAGTCTAGTAAGTATAAAATAATGGATTAGCTCATTAAAACTTCAGCGTAAATATCCCTCATGAATCTATTAATGGCATTGAATTCGCATCGAGAAGCTTTGTTTAGAACATTAAGGAAAGTCAAAGTCACTTGTGAAATACCGGTTGAAAGGATTGGATCTATCACCAATTCCATCCTCACTATGGATTAGATTTCTTTCTCTGCTGAGGAACTGAGCGAAGAAGGTAACTAACATACCACACCTCTATTCATAATAGTGAGGATAAATAACATTATAACAACAAGAGTCCTCATCGACAATGAGTCATCCCTGAATGTCTACCTTCTAGCTACCTTAGATCTACTAGGCATTAATATAATTGCTATCAAACCAAGTTCGACAATGGTAAGAGCTTTTGATGGATCTAAGAGAGAAATAATAGGGGATATCGACTTATCAGTTGATATTAACCTACAGACGTTCAATATCCAATTCTAAGTTTTAGACATTCCAAGGACTTTCAATCTGTTATTAGGAAAGCCTTGGATATATTCAGTAGGGTTCATATAGTCAAGTCTTCACCAAAAAGTTAAGTTCATCTCCAATGGCCAAGTTATCATGATTCTAGGTGACCGAGATTATGAAATTTAAAAAAAGACAGCTATACCCTATATTGGTACGGAAGAGTAAGAGGACTTTGGGCTCTAAATGTTTGAAGAGGTATGTATGATCACTGATTGAGACAAAGATGAGAGGCCAAAGTTCAAAGAAAGCCAGTTGGGAACTTATGGGCTAGGATACATTCCAACCCTGATGGAGGAGTTGTAAAGAATGCAAGTTAGGAGTAGAAAAGGTGACAGGTTATATCATACCTCGATGACCTTCCCACCATTGTCAAAAACTTTCATCCGAGCCGAAGTCCATAACATAAAACTTACTAAAAAGGACACCTCCAATAGAAATAAAGGGGTAGGCCCATCTAACAAGTCCTAACACTTGCATAATTAGTTCTCTATCCCTATGAATAACAATAAGTCTTCCCTAAGGTAAAGGATGAATCATGATCCAGCATTTTATAGAGTTTTGTAATAAATTACTTTTGTTTTACAAATAATTGTACTTAAAAGACTATTCCTCTAAATAAGAATCAGTCTCTTTTTTCTTCGCTTCTTCCTTTCTTACACTTTTTCCTCTACATACTTTTCTTCTTCCGAGATCCAATGATCCAAATAAAGGCCATGGATACCTTATGCAGATAGGTAATGAAAATATTGATATCACCTCCGACCTTATTGGGTTAGTCATTGTGCGTGATGTCAATGGCCATAATGATGTGCAAGAAAGCTAGCAAAAACATGAAATGAATAGAATTTCCTTTAACAAGCCAATTAAGATAATTAATATTGGGACTAATGGCAACCCCAAGGATTTGAAGATTGGAGGAAATTTGAAAGAAGACCAAAAAGCAAAAATAACTACATTACTATTTGAATACCAACATGTATTCCATAGTCTTATGAAGATATGCTTGGATTAGATCCATTGATCAAGGTCCATCGTTTACCTACACTAGAGGATATCAAATCGAAGAAACAAAAGTTAAGAAGGTTCCGACTAGATGTCCTATTGAAGATTAAGGAAGAAGTCAGAAAATTATTGGAAGTCGGTTTTATCGAGGTATCTGATTATCCCGAGTAGGTAACTAACATTGTGCCCATGATGAAGAAGTCAAAGTGTGCGTAGACTTTCTAGACCTTAATTAAGCAACCCCTAAAGATAATTTTCCCTTGCCCTATATTGATGTGTTGGTCAATAACACAGTAAAAAACCATCTTTTCTCTTTCATGGATGGATTTTCCGTATAATCAAATTTGAATGTTTAAAGAAGATAAAGCTAAGACAACATTCATCATAACTTAGGGCACATTTTGCTATAAAGTAATGCCTTTCGGACTCAAAAATACTGAGGCAACTTATTAAAGAGCCATGATAGCAATCTTCCATGACATGATGCACAGAAAAGTTGAAGTATATGTTGATGATATGATTGCAAAGTCCAAGGAAGGAGAAAAGCATATGGATAATCTAAGGAGATTGTTTATTAGATTGAGAAAATTCCAATTGAAGCTTAACCTAGAGAAGTGTACCTTCGGAGTGACTTTAGGAAAATTGCTGGGTTTTATCATTAGTCAAAGGGGCATCACAGTGGATCCCGATAAAGTCAAAGCAATAGTTGACTTGCTTCCTCCACCACATTCAAAGAAGTTAGAGGCTTGTTAGGCCATTTAAACTATATAGCTTGGTTCATATGTCAACTCATGGACAAGTGTTGTCCCTTGTTTAAGATGTTGAAAAAGAATGCCATGATCAATTGGGATGAAGAGTGTGAGTAAGCCTTTACAGTGATCAAAGAATACCTCATGAATTCTCCAATTTTAATTTTAGTAGCCTCAAAACTTGGGAGGCCTTTATTTCTATACTTGACAATATTACTATAGTCCATAGGGTGCATGCTTGGTCAAAGAGACGAGGATGGAAAAGAATGGGGCGTATACTACTTGACCAAGAAATTCACTAAAAGGGAGCAGAAATGTTCAAAAATATAAAGAACCTGCTGTGCTTTACTTTGGTTAATGCATCGGCTCAGATAATACATACTCTACTACCAGGTTGAATTACTGACTCAGCATGATCCCCTAAAGTACTTGGCAGACAAACTGGCCCTAATTGGAAGAATCTCAAAGTGGCAAATGGTACTATCAAAGTTCGACTTTACGTACTTGAATCGGAATTTAATCAAAAGGCAAGCTTTAATAGATAAGTTAAAATCCTTCTAATAGCACCCCCTATGAGGTATAAGTCAAGTTCCTTAATGAGGATATCTTAGCAATTGAGGGAAGCTCTAATAAAAGAGAAGATGATGAGCCACCAAAATGGAAGATGTTCTTTGATGGTGTAGCCACTTTAAGGCTCGTTTTCCCATACACTAATAATATGGCCGAGTATGAAGCAAGCATCATAGGACTCAAAATAGCCCTAGATAAAGACATTCAAGCATTAGAAGTGTATGAAGACTCTTCACTCGTTATTGGCTAAGCTCGGGGGGAGTACAAGACTAAAGATTCTAAATCGGTACCTTATCATTGGCATTTGACTAAATTAATGGGGAAATTCAAAGAAATCACTTTCAATCACTTACTAAGAACTTAGAATCAATTTGCTGATGCCTTAGCTACTCTAGCATCTATGATCTAGATATCCAGTGGAGTCGAGATTCAGCCCCTTACTATTGAAATTGAAGACAAGCCTGCCTTTTGTTTAACAATTGAGGGTACGAATGACCAAAAGCTATAGTACCATGATGTTAAAATATTCCTACAACAAGGGACATACATTGAAGGGGCCGAGAAAAAGGACAGAAGGATAATTAGGAGATTGGCCACTTAATTCTTAATAAGCAAGTCCACTTTATACCGACACTCTTTTGACAATATACTCTTAAGGTATGTGGATGACAAGGAGGCTAAGAAGTTAACGAAAGAAGTATACAAAGGAGTATGTGGCCTTCACATGAAAGGTTATATGCTTGCTAAGAAAATTATGAGGCTAGGGTATTATTGGTTAATAATGGAGAGTGATTGCATCAAACACATTAGGCATTGTCACTTATGCCAAGTCTATACAAATAAGATAAATGCCCTACCTTAAGAACTACATACACTTTCAACACTATAGCCTTTTTCAATGTGGGGTATAGATATCATCGGCCCAATTACTCCAAAAGCATCCAATGGGCATCACTTCATACTAATCGCTATTGACTACTTTAGCAAATGGGTTGAAGCCTCGTCTTACTCAAGCGTTACTAAAGGGGTTGTGGTTAAGTTCATCAGGAGAGACATCTTAGCCTAATATGGGACTCTAGAAACAATCATCATTAATAATGGCACCAATCTCAACAACAAGCTTATGTTAGAATTGTGCTGATAGTTTTAGATCATTCATAGGAACTCTACTCCTTATCGACCCCAAATAAATGGAGTCGTTGAAGCAGCCAACAAAAACATCAAAAGAATCATTGAAAAAATGGTTGTTACATATAAGGATTGGCATGAGATGTTACCATTTGCACTTATGGCCTATCGAACTTCCATCAAAATGTTGATTAGGGCAACACCTTACTCTTTGGTATACGGCACTGAAGCAGTGTTACCAATAGGGGTTGAAATCCATCGCTCAGGGTACTATAAGAAACTCAATTGGATAAAGCCGATTGGGTAAGGAAACACATCGAGTAGTTGAACCTAATTGATGAGAGGAGATTGATAGCATTATGTCATAATCATTGTTATCAGCAAAGAATGGCTTAGGCTTTCGACAAATGGGTATGACCCTAGAACTTTAATGAAGGTGATTTGGTGTTAAGAAAGATTCTCTCCAATGCACAAGACTCTAGAGGGCCTTAAGTCGTAAAGTGAGTATTACCAGGAGGGGCTTTGATTTTTTCCTAAATGGATGGTATAGATTTGAGAGACCCTATAAATGCCGATACTATAATAGATTACATTTAGTTTCTTCGTAATTTGATTCAAGTAATCAATTGTATTACAATATCCCAATCAGTTATCAACACTTAGCCCCTCTACAAGGTAACCTCAATTAAGGTTACCTAAGTCCATCATGACATTACTCAACTAATCCAACTTATAATCTCAATGAGTTAGATTACCATTTCCAACTTCCTTTGTTTAGTCTCCTAGATGAATTACTTAAGCACTTCTAAATCTTTACTTTTTAGAATAAAAATCAAATCTTTTGGAAGTGAGAAGTCTAAGTAAGGAGTTGGTTGGACTTAAAAAATTGGAAAAGAAGCTTGGAAAACAAAAGGGCTTGGAATAGGGTAGGGCATACGGATGTTACAAAGTGTAATGTCTGGATGCCTTCATTATGTGTATTCTAGAAGCATAACATTCGGATAGTATGCTGTAAGGCATCTGGACACCTTACTTATATTTTGCAGAAATTATAGAACAGACTACTTTGAAATCAATCTAAAACTTCCAACCTATAACCTATATACTTCCAATAGAATCTTAGGTCACATTATTACATTAATTTTCAACATTAAAACTCAGCTACAAACCCCAAATCCTAAATCCAAATGACATAAATCTCTACAAGAATCCCAAAATCAAGAGTGAGAGTCCAAGAACTTACTTCCAAAAGTACAAACACTTGGTAAGACCAGCAAAATGAAGATTAGTAACCACCTTTAATTTGTAAAACATTTGATTTTAGATTAAAGTCTTTATGTAAAACTAAATCCACCTCCTCCAATAAGTTCTTCAAATGATAATCAAGCTTATCTTGTTAAAACCTCCTTTTAACATACCTCAAACACTTAGGTGAGCTGCCACTTGAAGTAAGTCAATAAACTCTACTCAAAATACTTAGTGAGAAGTTGAAATCAACAAGGTACAAGAGGATTAGGATGCTAGAAAGCTTGAGTACAAATTTCCTTAGGATTAAGTTTAAGAATCTTGCCTTAATCCATACTTGCTTGCCACTTTTGGGTGAGGTTTAGGAGAGGTTCTTAAGTTTTTGCATAAAGAAGCAGGGTTAAGCTTTAAATGGAAACTCTTAAGGCTTTAAAATGAGGGTGGCTAATTAGAGTGAGTAGGGTTTGGTAACTTTTGAAAATTCCCAAAATATCCTTGTTTTTTGAAAATATTTTTCTGATATATTACAAAAATCTACTACAAATAATTCATCTCCTTTATTTTCATAAATCATCCAAGCAAACCCTCCATGTAGGGAGATAAATCAAGAAGGAAGGTCACATTAAGGTTTCATGCACAAAAGAATGTAATGAATTTTGACTTTAATTTCAATTATGAAAACTAAAAGATCGTTTTATATCTTTTTCGATATGTACTAACGTGTAAGAATAGTTTTGACATAAAGGATGAGACATGACTATGTTGTCTATTGTAAAGAATACATAAACTTCTGAAGAAAATCGTGGTAAAATATGATGATTTAATAGAAAATTTCAAGAAAATCATAAAAAAAAAAAAGTAGAAGAGTAATAGGATGAGATAAGCCATATCTTATATGGAAGAGGGGAATCACAGAAGGATGGGTGGTGTCCCCTCTTCTAGTTTGATCTTAGCAAGGAAAATTTTGTGCTCTATTTAGGTTTCTTTTTTGGCTAGGCTCTATTTTTGTGCATATTTTTCATTTGGTCATGGCTAAGGGATTGTTCAATTAACCTTTTTTGCTTGGTTTTTAGATTGATTTCTTGGGTTTTCTTTGCTTTTGTATTTTTTCCATCTTTCTTATTATAATGAAAAAACAAAAAAGTTTAACATTGGCCAAAAAACACTTTACTAATCACAATTATTTATCACGTAATAGTGCTAATTTTAGGATAGATAATCAAAGGAAGAAAATTGAACACAATTCATAGGCCAATCTTGATAAAATTTACTTCATTGAATATTTGATGCATATTCATATAATATCAAACCCAATAACTTGGTATACCACTACTAATTTCATATTATCAAGAGAAAATGGCAAAAGAAGATCCAAGTCTTTTCTCAATTGTTTATATACATAGTATATAGAAAATATATGAAGCAAAAAAACTCTGTTTTAATTTGTTAATTTGGTTGAGTCAAAGCTAATAGGATTGGGTTTCGGTCTATAGATTCTATTTCAATTATGAAAAAAAAAATGTCAAGAGGAACAACCCTAATCTATACCTACAATGGCTCTTATACCAATTGTTGGAAAATTACAATCTATATATAAATTTAGATCAAGATTTAATGTAGATATAAGATTATGGCAATATAATCATAAAGTAAGAGTACAATTTATGTACTTGAAATTAATCATCTTAATATATTTCAAAGAATATAAGCAATGACTACTCTCTTCCTACTAGGAATGTTAGATTTTTGTTAAAACTATTTAATAGGTGAGTAGTTTTTATATTCATGTCATATGAGAATAGAGAACTTTCATTAGGTAACAACAAAGTAAATAGCCTTACCTATCACGGGCCATCCACGTTAAAATCTCAATTACAATGTTTATATTGGTCAAGTGCTATAATTAGATAATAATTCCATAATTGTTGTATTAATAATTCAAAAGGATATATTATTATAAATAATTGATTATGCTAATCCACATAATATAATCTAACATTACGACTTTCCCTTCAACTAGTTCTAACATTTTCTACTCTTAATCTCTCTTGAAGGTAGTGATAAAAAAAATTTTAGGACTTTTCTATTTTGATCAATCATGATTGCAATATAAGAGTCACAAGGAAATGCTTAAGAGAATCTAGAAAAGAAAGAGTTGCGGGATGGATATCGGTAGCTTCACTTCTAATCTTAATGAGAGTAAATACTCTCTCTTATAATGGAGCAAAGTGAATGTCTCCAAATTTTGGAAAAGAGGTGGATAATTTGTTGATGTGGCTTGTTGCGATTCAAACCTTAGAGGAAAAGCACTAAGATAAGAGTAAGGAGGAGGAAATCCTTCAAGCTTTAAAAGTTGCAATAGAAAATGAAGGGTTATATTAGAGGTTAAAATCAAGAATTGGTTGATCGAAACATGGAGACTATAACACTAGATTTTTTCACCAAACAAAGATTAATAGGCAATGAAGGAATAAAATTAGGAGAATTAAAAATACCTTAGTGATGTGCCTAGGAGCTCAGTTATCACTAGGACTCACCATAGTAGATTTGAACTAATGGGTCCTTCAAAATATCTAATAAAATACAGTGAATTGGTCTATGAATTGACTGGAATAGTTGACATGAAGCTATTCGGAGGATATAACACATCAATGAATATAACACATCTTGACACTTCACTTGATATGATGCACAAGTTGATGTCAAGGTCCACTCGCCACTAATCTTAAGCTACTTAACAAGATTAGATAAGAGTATATGAAAATGGACTTGGAGAGGGTTGTCTTGCAAGAACAATATATTCAATGTATATCTGTAAGGTAAGATTATTCTAGCTTATAAGGAGAATAGACTATTTATAGTAAGTCTATAGGACAAAATTACAAAAGAGGATTCCTTGTACATACAAAAGAGGGTAAAAAAAAACAAACAATAGAAAGGGAAAAATAATACAGTGTTAGATGAAATGGACAAGTGGCAATGCAACATTAGTTTTGTACAAGGATTCTTTGGGTATAGCAGTTGCGTAGAATCAAGATGCGACTGCCACAGGGATTGCTGAGATAAGGAAGGGATGCAGCAAGTGTCAGTAAGAAGTCAGAAGAAAAGTATTCGGCTTGAAGAAGAATGTCTCGTCACTTGGTAGGAGTCTCTCAACAACAGAAAGTTTGATCATTTGGCACAAAGTCTTCAATAAGCGAATAGTCAACATCGACATAACAGAAAGAACAAAGCACGGTCTAACCTCCCGAACTTGTCAAGGAATTCAACCATCCTTCTTCTGCATAAAGTTTCTCATCATCAATAAGTTGCTAAGAGAGGATTCTTCGGGTGAGGGATTGAAGGCCTTGGAGTCATGCGTGAGTAAGAGGACCAATGGTTGGGAACTCATCACTTAGGTAGGTAGGTTGATAATGCTAAGGAGTTAAAGAATATCTTTTGGAATATTACCAACACATTTCTTAAGTCGAACAAATAGTGAATGTTTTGGAATATGTTCCTAATGTTATTTCACCTGAAATGAATAAGACACTTACTAATAAGTTAACAAAGGAAGAGGTCAAAAATGCTACTTTTTAACTAGGAGCGTCGAAGCCCTTAAGTCTGGATGGTTTTACTAGCTTGTTCTTCCAATTTGTTTAGAGTGTGATAGGAACCTTTGTTTTTTATGTCATCACTCACTTTATGAATGGTAACTTTCTTAATTTATTTAATAGAGTTAATCTTGATTCTTAAAATTAGCAATTCCTAATACCTAAAACCCTAAGAACCATTAGTTTGTAAGCTTCGCAAAATCAACACTTGGACTTAGCAACTGGAAATTTAGAACGTTTGTGAAATCGATATGCATAAGCTCAAAAGTAGCCATAGCTATCCAAAAGTTAGTTAAAGTGACCTTATGAATTTAATTATTGAAATAGAATATTAAAATATTAATATAAGTTAATGTGACAAAACTAACTCACACATTAGTAAAATTTCAAAAATTTTGAAAACCAATCAAAATAAAAGAAGAGCTTAGAAATAAACCAAATAAATAAGAAAAATAGTAAATGAAATGAAAAGTAATAAAATATATTTATAATAATAATAATAATAATGTGTATATGGTTAATTAGGGCTATAGAAGCTTCGGTTGAAACTCTTACTTTAAATGAAAACTAACCTAAGTACGAAAATATAATAAAATAAGTTAGCTAACTTCATTAGCAATAGCAACTTAGGAACCTGGTTTACTTAAAAAACAAGGGATTTTACTGTTGGTTATGGTTGAAAACCATCAACAAAACCATAGTTTTGGAAGACATTACCACTTAGCATGGAAGAACTTAAAGGCCTTACACATGTCCTAAATGCACTCAAATTACCCTACTAATCTATACCTATAAATACCCCTCCCTTTGGTCATTTTAGACTCTTTAGATGCTTCGAAACATGAAGAAAATTCATGTGGATATTTTTTAAGTTTTAGTGAATTTTTAGAAAACTTAAGAAAAATTGGGCAATAATCTACAAGTTTAGAGTTCCTAAACTTAGGAACAACCTAATCACAAATGATCGTCACCAAGGACCTCCACCTAATGCCATTTCTAGTTGACAAACACCCCACCACCATCGATGGCTAAAGCTTCTTTTGTTGATAAGTTTGATTTTTACCCTAATTTTGAAAATTTTGTAAAAATTATCAAATTTTAACTAAAAATTATGGAAATTTTTATTTTTGCATTATTTTGAGTGTACTTTCATGTAAAATTGTTGCTTTTGTAAAAATTATTCATTTTATATACTGCTCTTAAGAAATGTGACATTTGGAATCGAATTTCGCTTTGATTTTCAAAAGCCCAAATGATGTAATTTCTCTACCAAAACTTTTTTGTAAACACCTATATTATATAGCTAATTGCTATGTAAAAATTTTTTCTATAACTTTTCAATTTATGAGGGTTGATTTTTAGTTTTTAGAAAATCAAAAAGCTGACATTTGAGAAAATTTCACTATTTTTCCATTCACAAAGCACTTTCTAAATGAAATTTTGTTACATACATCTTGTTGATCATAATTTTTAAATGGAAAAGTTGAATTTCATGAAAGAATGGGCTTTTTATAGTTACATTTGGTGATTTTGCACTAAATTACAAGCATTGATCTTTATCAAGTTAGTGAGTTAATTATTTTTGGCTAAAAATCCAAATAATCACTAGTAAATAAAAGGCATATGCTATTGTATATATTTAGTTTTTGTCGTAAAACTATGTTTTCTAAGCTAGAAATGTGAAATTTGGGTGATTTAATTGAGTAATTATGTTAACCACCCCATTTGTTGAATACTTAAATCGTGCATGTTTGACTTAATGTTTTCCCGAGCTTTACAAGTTGATATTAGAAGCATTTTAACTAATTCGAAACTGATTGGAGCAAAAAGAAGGTTGAGTTATAGAGTTCTTAGTCATAAGAAGTGAATCTAACAATTGTAGAAGGTTTTATAGAAGCTGCGAACTAGGTTGATAAGGAGTAGAAGGATCTATAGAAGTTTTCCTAACTAAGTCAATCTTAGACCATCATAATAAAAACTTCAGTAGAAGGTCCCCTAGAGAAGAGCTATGCCTTTAGTAGAAACTTTAGTAAAAGGTGTATAGAATGTCTCTTAGGCATAAAGTATAAAGAAAGATCCTTGTAGAAATTTGAGTAAAGGGTACCAAAACCATAAGATACCATTGTAGAAGGTTTAGCAAAAGGTATTATTAACCTATAAGAAGTAATAAAAACTTAATACTCATAACAACATCTAGTTAATGCTAGAAAAATGTCAAGTCTAAATACAAGTATAATGATTAAAACACCATTAGTCTAATGAATTACATGGATATGAAATATAATTTGTAATATAGGAGTTATTGAAGAAAGAGGAGTTAATGCTTCAGAATCGAAAGAGCAATAGTGAATCCAAGTAAGTAAGATTGATGTTTAATGGCATTTTAGAGTACTATGTTATAAGTATTTGGAGGCTGAAGTGTGTGTTGTTTATGCTTGTAAAGTAGCTATTTACGTGCATATTGTGTATGTAGTTGGAAATTTTTGTATTGATGTGTTAACTCTCTTACATGTATAGTTTGCCTTGTAATGTCTTGTTTTTTGATTTGATTATTTGAAATTGTTTGACCACATTATAAATGGACTAACCTAAACTCTGACTAAGATTATTTGACCAAACGTCGACCCTTCGATGAGGTAGTGAAAATTGGCCTTCCTCCACCCTTAAGGCTGAACTAAGTCACAAGAGAGGAAGTCGTAGGGAGATTAGGGTTGTTAGTTCGAAGAGTTCTTAAGAGGAGCAAGCTCCATTGCATATGCCTAGGTTTGGTTGAGATCTACTCGAAGGCAAGCTTCCATCTCATTAAACTCCCCAACTTAGGTCAAAGTGGGCATAATTTCTCTAACTTTATAATAGAATGGACAACGTTGCGTAGGAGGAATATAATTTGTTGCATTGTATTAATTAATTGCTTGAAAACCCTGATTATGATTTGTGTTTTACATACCTTTTGTCTCCATCCCATCTTACTGAGCGATTAGTTACTCATACTTATATAGATTGTTTTGTGGGTACACTATAAAGATTTAGCATTATTCTTACCTATAAATTAGTTATGTTTTGGAGGCTAGAAGTGTGAAGGAATGAAGATAAATCTAAGTCTTTTAAGTCTTTTGTTTATTTTTCTTTTTGGGGTAAATCTAATAAGCCATTTAGACTTCCTAATTATATTCTTAACCTAGACTCTAAATATCTATTTAGACTATTATGTACCTATGTAGTAAACAACTTTTTGTAAATATTTGACTATGCTACTTTTGATGTAAATAACTTATGTAGATATTTCCTATGTCAATAACTTAATGACTTCTACTAAAATTTAACTATTATGTTGATATCTATGATAAGATGGACTATTTTGAACCGTTTGGTCATATACGCCTTATGTAGATCTGTCTATGGTAGCGCCTTGGCAACTAGCCTCAATTATAGTTTGATTTATACGATGCGACTGTTATGAATTTATTATTTTAGGATATGGCATAGTCTATACAGTTTCTCATTTAAAATAACTTCAAAGGTCTTAACCAATTGTTTGAAACCTTTGCTGAATAATATTATTCGCCCTTTCTAAAATGCCATTGTTTCTAAGCACATAATTTATAATAATGCAGTGATAACTCATTACATTTTCCATTTCCTTAAAGTAAAAAGGAGATATAAGAAAACACATTGCGTTATCAAGTTGACACACCTAAAGGAGCTCGTGATATGGTATATTGGCATTTTATTTTTAAAAACTCTTCATAAGATGGGTTTTGATCCTAGATGGACAAACTAGGTTATGGTTTATGTAAATTTTGTTAGGTACAATTTAGTTCTTCATAGAAAGAGGATAAGGAACATGCATCCATCAAGAGAAAGTAGATAAGGGGGATTATTTATCCACTTATCTATTTCTCCTTATTTTTTATGTGCATTCTAGAATGTTAATGAAATATAAAGTGAATGGGAGTTTAGAAGGGTTACAAATGAGGAGAAACTATCTAATTTTAACTCATCTATTTTTTTTTTTTTTTTTTTTGCAAATGATTCGCTATTCTTCATTGAGGCTAACCATGCAAACTTATTAAAGCTTAAAAAGATCTTGATAAAGTATTGCAATACTATAGGTCAAGTAATAAATTTTCAAAGTTAAACATTTTCTTTAACCATAATATTAGAGATGAGTTGAAAATTGAGTTATGTAATCTTATGAATATTGAGAATTCCAGCAATTTGAGTAAATACTTAAGTCTTCCTACTTTATGGGGAATCAAAGTATTCAACTTTAACTGTAGCTAAGGAAATGGTGGTAAATGAGTTACAAGGTTGAAAGAGTTCCCTTTTGTCATATAACTATGACAAATTCATGATAAAGTTAGTCACATATATCATCCCCACCTACTCCATGTATGTTTTTAAGTTCCCTAAAAAAATGGTATAATGAAGTTTTATTGATGATAAGTTGTTTCTGGTGTGGGGAAGTAATAAGATAAAGGAAATACATTGAAAAAAATGGAGTGACTAGTGATGCATTTATAGCGAAATTAGTATAGAAGATTCTCATAAGCCTAGATTCACTCTAGGTTCATATTCTTAAATATCTATACCTCCCTAGATGTAACTTAATTGAATCAAAGAGGGTAGCACTCTATCTTAAATATGATATTCTTTTAGTAGAGAGGGAGATGATTAAAGATGACTTCCTTTGACAAGTAAGAGATGGGAAAACAATTTCACTAATCCTTGGCTTCCATCACAAGTGAACATCTAGCTTTACATCCTTGCCTTTTGATGTTGATAGTAAGGTTAAAGAACTTTTTTGTGAGAGATATGAGAAGATAAGATATAGGTGAATTTCTATGGTGTTTGATGATGGAATGAATGGTGACTTTAATAAAATTCTTATAGCAATAGCTAGCAAATATGATAGAGTTGTTTGGCCATTAAAAAACAGCGATGATTACTTAGTGAAGGATAGCTATAAAAAATTTCATCCGATGACGTTTCTTCATGAAGTAATTTTCCTTCTTCTTCTCATGTAAATAATCCATGTTTATGGAAATTTATTTGGTCACTAGATTGTTTGCCAAATTTTGAACATTTACTTTCGAGGAGACTATTAAACATTTTCTTCTTATGTGATTGGACAAAAAGAATTCAATTTGAATGTATGGGTTTGAAAATGAATTTGACAACAATAGGAAGATGGGAAGATTGGCCATGGTAGATGTATGATAATTTTCAGGAGTTGTTCAATGATCCAAGATGGATTTAGCTTTACTTACCACTCCCGTTTGGTCCATTTAGAAGTTTTGGTGCACTTATGTCTTCAATAATTCATCATCGAACCATGGTTACACCATTAATTCTATTAAAGCTCATGTGATGGAGTATCAAAAAGCTGCTATAAACTAGAACTTGTTTCCCTTACGGAGTAGCACGACATTGTTCCTACAACATGGAGCCTTTATCTAATGATTTTATTAAAATAAACACTGATGTTACTTGGTGTGAGAGGAGTAAAAAGGGAGGCATTAGGTTGATTGTTAGGATTCTCATGACATTTTCATCGCAAGACAATGTATATAAGTGACGTGTGTAAGAGCAAAAGTTGTTGAAGCATGTGCAGAGGTGTAAGGTTGGACACTGGCAAAGAAAAAAGGTTGGAAAAGAGTAACTTTAGAAGTTGATTTAGTAATGTCTTTCATACTTTGAATCAATAGACTCCAAGTTGGAGCTTAAGCCATTTGTTGATGACTTTGTTTATTGTTGTGGAAGTTAATCTTATTAGTACAAAGGTAAACACTTGTACAAATTGGTTGGATCCTAAAGTTGTTTTTTTAAGTATTAACCCACCTCTCCTTTTACTTTCCTTATTGTTAGCTAATTGTGCTTTCAAAACCTCAGTTCATTTTCTAAGAGAATCTTTTGATTAATAATCATTTACTTTATTCAGGCAAAAGAAAAAGAAAGAAAGGTAGACAAATTTATTTTAGTAGTACATATTACTTCTTAATGATAAATTATGAGACATTAGGAAACATTTAAATTGAAACGAATCATACATAAATATATGTCCGTATCATGAAGACAGGAATATGCCTCTTATCTATTCTTTACATAGTAGATGACCATGTTGTGTTACATAATATCACAAAGTTAATCAGCACTTAGTTCCACTAAATAACATTAGAAGTATATGTAAAGTTCCATGGTTGGATGTGTAAGGTAAATGATAATAAGAATCCTTTTTCCTCATATATGACTTATGTTGGGAAAAAAAAAATTGATGAATAAGACAAAATAAAACTTCAAATGATATCATACTTGTTACATTTACATTTTATATGCTTAGAATATGAACATAAAATACTAGTTCATTTTCATACTATATTAGATATATTATGAATAAATATATAGCGTTATCAATTAATTGGGACCAAAAATATTAATATAGGAATATACATGTGTATGTACTTATATACATAGTGTCGTGACTAGAAATTTGAGTATAAATAATTCATCTTCATAATTGTTTACAATCATGCAATTTTCGTTAGTGAATTGGATACTAAATTAATTAAAGTAAACTATAACTTTTGAAACCATATATATGTATATGCATATGTGTTGGGATGCTTGGTTAAGCATCAACATTATAACTCCAGACCTGCGATTGTTAAAGAAGTCTAGGAAGTCTAATCATTTCATATTAAACTATGATCATGGGAAATTTGATCCAATTTATTAGAATAAAGCCCATTTGGTACCAAATTCAAAATGAAAATAGCAAGTAGACCCTAAAAAGAATTTAGGCTCATATCTATACCCCTTATGATTGAATAATTCAATCCGTAATTTGATAAACTATGTTCATCATATAAATTCAATTGATTAACTAACTATTTTATAAAGTCAATAGAACGATCAGATGAGAGATGCCAAATTTTGTTTAAACTTAAACATGACTTTAGATATCTTATTATTCTTATTTAATCAATGTCCTATGTCATATTGACTTTAAGCTACCAGTTGTATACTAAAGGACTATTAGATTAGTTGCAATAGAAAGGTGAGTGAGTGGTTATCTATAATTACCATACTTATAGTATAATTGCACATTAATTGTTAAATAAGAAATTGAATTACTTAAGAGATATGGGAATGCATGTGTTTAGTATTACTTACCATGTTGTACAAAAATATTTTAACATATATGAAATGAGAAATTCGGTGCCATGTCATTAATTACATTGCTATTGTTGAGTGTTCGTCTCATTTGTTTTCTTTGCCTTTTAATGAATATAATAACTATTAGCTTAAAACTTAAACTGGACATACATTATAAGAATGCATGGAAAAGGTTGTTAACCTCATGCTATGGTATAAAGAGGTTGTATAAAGGTGATGCTTTATTTGCTGTGACCTCGCCTCAAACTTTGGGAAATATACTTGGTACTGAAAATGATGTCCTTTAATTGAGCTCCTTTTAGGGATTCACCAATTAGGGGTGAGAGATTGCATACACTTCTTATATCCATACTCTTGGACATAGTTACGTATTATCATTGTAAATACCCAATTTTTGCTCCATTTATTCAATTTTTTTTTTATTTTTTTATTTCCTCAATAGGTCTTAAATTAAGGAAAAAACACAAAAAAATAGGAAATTAAAGAAAATCCAAAAAAATAAAGAAATTTAGAGAAAATAAGAATTTTATAAAAATACAAAAATAAGAAAAAACACAAAAAATAAGAGAGTTGGAAAAATATCAAAAAATGGGAAATCTAGAAAGAAACACAAAAAAATAAGAAATTTGAAAAAGAATTGAAAAATTTGGAAAATTGAAAAATCACAATAATAATAATAATAATAATAATCATACCATTCAAAATATAGAATCTTTTTTTAATTAAAATAGGCATTCAAAATTGTATAAGGGTCATTAGATATAATTTAATTTAGGATTGGTTCATAGTTTAAATATAGTTTATTTGCAAAAGGAAACAGGGCATGGGCTAATAGCATTAGTCTTGCATTTAGAATTAACAAGGAGATTGTAGCTTCAATCTATGCATAAGGTACTTTGAACCTTTTTTTTTTTTCGACCAGGACAAGACACGTGTCAACCCATGATTGGCTAACACATTTCTTTTCCTCTACTTTTTATCTTTTCCTCCCCCTTTCCAACAAACTTCCAATTTGGTCACTCGTCTTCATGGTTAATTTTGATTTTGTTTTCTTCACAATTTTGCTAAATCAATGGAGGAATCGTAAAGACCGCATGGCATTCTTTTAATCAATACCATTCTCTTATCCATATGCAGTTGTTCGAGGGATCAAATTAAGACTTGAAAATTAAGGGAAGTTTGAATACCTAGATTTTCCTCTGTATTCGCTTTGCTTAATTCAAGCTTTATTAATTACATTTGAAACTTCCATCGGTGTTTTTCAACAAAAACGACAAATAAGGGGTGTATTAGACCACCCATTTCACTCGAGTTATCAAGAATCATGCTCATTTTGAAATCAAAATTCATTGAACTCATTAATTAAAATTAGCGAATGCAATCAATTCCTTTGACTTCCTAAACTTGATTTGTCCTATAAGTGTATAAATAGGGAGTTCAGTAATGCAATTCGAAGGCTAGATCACTTGAAATCACTCTCAGAAAATTGTTTCTCTCATGATCTCTCTCTACTCAATCCACCCCTCTCTCTCTCTCTCTTTAGTTGCGATCCTCTACTTGTAAACTACCGTCTTAAGCTTAAGCCCATCCCATAACCAAATTTCTAGACACCTAAGACCCTCAAACTGACTCCTCACTTAAGCCCAGCATCTACTATTATCGTCGTAGCTCTACCGTCGCCGACAACTACAAACAAAAACTACCCTAACCACCTTAATTCCCTTTAGTAACCTCCTTACCCCACCCCCTAATCCAATTCGAAAGCTACGAAAAACCAATTCCTCAATCAATTTAGTGCTCAAAACAGCCTAAATCGCCCTCTCTACAATTGCTGTAGGGTTCTTCTAGGCTTTCCTTCAACTTTTTCCATCCAACACTTATTCTAATGTGTTTCCTTGTTTTAATCACATTTCTTAGTAAAAGCAAGATTGATATTTGCTGAGGAAGGGGTGACATGCATAGTACTTAAGGTTTGATGGAGTTTTATCAATTTCTTTTCAAGTTATCTACATAAAACTATCTCCTATACTTCTAAAAGGTAAGTAACAAACTAGCTAAGTACATAAATGAAGGTATGATTATATGGCTCTAAAATGACATGTAAATGATTATAACATGTTTATCTAGTATTTCTAATCCTAAACTCTCAAGATATCATAAATATAACTTATGTGAACAAGAAAGTCATGTTGGGTGAGTTTTACTTTAGGTTGGCATGCATAAGTTCTAAATTTTCCACTAAAAAACAAAGTCAAAACTTGCTCCTTTGAAAGAAAATGTTTGTTAGCAAGAAACTAGCATGTATGTGTCTGATCTTTTGGTGGTGGTGGTGGTTTGTGATTTGGTGGCGTGTAGTGGTGGTAATGCTAAAAAGTGCTAAGGTGCATAAGGAGATCTAAAAGGGCTTCGTAGTTTTCCTTTCTTCTTTTTTTGATATTTATATGGGTTTGTAGAGAGGCTTTTGAAGGGTTTTCTAAGAGTGAAAAATGGAGTCAAATGAGGGTTTTAAAGGGTTAAAATTGTAGATAAAGAAGGAGGTATAAGACGGGGACAAGATATTATTTTAATTAGTTAAAAGGGTATAATGATCGGGGTAGGGAGGCCACTTGCTCCTTGACTATTTACTTTATTTAACAATGGTTTGTCTTAAAATATCTTAATTTTCTAACTAGCCCTTTTGTCTTGTCTCCTTAATTGATCTTATCCATTTCCTAATTAAGAAGACTAGGGTTAATAGATGGATTAAAGGGTAATTAAGCAAATTAATTGTGATCATACTTAATTAAGCAATTTAGGCTTAATAGGATATAATTAGCATTCTATATTTTTCACTTTAATTAAGTCTATTGAACTTTATTACTTCGTTTTCAATAGTTTTTTAGTATATAAGTTCTATTAAGGTTTTCGGACTACATACGAGATCGATGATTTATAATTTTTGAGCGATTAAAGAAATTATTTACGATAGAAAATAGTTTAGGGATATATTTAAGGTTTGTTGGTTTAATTAAGGTTTTAGTCAATCTGTTGATGTTTTTCAATTGTTTTAAGGTTTCTCGCATATCAAAGTTTTTAAGTTTTTACACATATGATAAAAGTTTTAGGGTTTTACTCTCTTTCAAGTTTTTGACTTATTATTTAGGGTTTATAGCCTATTATTTATGATTCATTCATTTTATTTAGGGTTTTTATCATTTAGATTAGGGTTTTAGATGGTTCATTAAGGTTTCAAGTTTATCTTAGAGTTTCTTACGTGTTAGGGTTTTGACTAAGGTTTCGAAGATACGTTTGCAGTCCTAATATTAGTTTTGGGTTTTTAAACACATGATTAGGGGTAAAATAGTAATTTCATTAATTTATTATTTTATTTGATTGATCATTATTATTTTAAGACATGTCCGATCGTTTGTTATCAAGTTTACAGGATTTTATGAAATGCAAGTTAAATGTGCTGACTTGTGGGTTTTCCTTGCATTTAAAGTTAAATTTAAGGTTTCATGACTCTAAGGTTTAAGGTTTAGGATTTTTATTCAAATTGGATTTCTAATTTGTAGTCACATGTACTTGAGTTTAGGGTCTTTGTATGAGATTAGTTTTTTTTTTTATTTTATCTTTAGGGTTTTCGAATTCATTTTAAGGTTCCGATTTAAAATTTTATAATTTTAATTTCTTTTGCTTGATTGAGTCTAGGAAATATCTATTGGTTCTTCAAATTCGACTCTAAGTTTAAACATGAAATTTACAAGGTTTACAATCTTCTCCCCTTAAAAAAAATTTCATCCCTGAAACTTGACTGTACAGGTTCTTTACATTGTGTCATCCCTACATTATCTTCCATTTTTTACATCAATTCCTAACTCACAACCTAAGGGTGAGCATATTACAAGGATCTTAGAGTAAACGGGATCTTATATTAATAGAACAAATTTGATCATAAATTTATATATGAATCTTTATCCTAAGGTTTCTACTTTTATCATCACCTTATTAGCATTCACATAAAAAATCATAACCTTCCTTAACCACACTCAATACACGGTTTTTAATAATGACACTACATCACTACCTTTTAAGCATCATAATAAGTCTATGAAGTCTTCTTCTTAGAAACATATCGTCTTCTCATAATGATTACACTTATTCTTAAGGTTCCTTCAAGAGTCACTTGATTTCTCCTAAGCCTCTCACTTTTAATAGTACTTAAAGATGTCATGTTCGTTGATAAGGATCAGAGAAACAGTAGCAGATCTCAAAAAGGTCAGAATGGGTTTGACGGACAAGAAGTGAGATGATTGGTTTTGACGGTGAATGTGAATGGATATTACGCACTAAGACACAATCACAATCAAGGGTTTAAGCTTCAGATATATTTTGATACAACTCACGAACACTAAATGTTGCTCAGGATTCAAATGAAGGTTAGATGCAACTTACTAACCGGTTTAAATGAAGGGGTTTGCCATAATCTCAAGGTCAAGATCGATAAGAACGCGGGAGAGATTAAAGAGCTTAATCTATACTCGATAATCCAGCAAATGCTAGCTTAAGAGTAGCCTTGCTCAAAAAGAAAAAGATTCCAATCACAAGAATATACTTTTTTATCTGATTTTGTATTTTGACGTCCATGTATGTCTTCTCTGATGTTTACAGATATTGCTATTTATAGCAATCCTAAACCTTAGTAGCAAAATTATAAATAATATACAAGGCCTTAAACCCTAAAGAATTAAGCCCATAAATGAAATAAAGGAAAACATACATAAGAATACAAAACTGTGCATTTAACAAGGGAAGTCGGCATGTAGTTACTCGACATGTCTTGAAAAGTGTAGTATTCGAACCAGATGAGGTCTGTAGTTGGATGTATAGGTTCAAGAAGGAATCCCCGAAGTCTTGCAGTATTTGGTTGAGACACCAGAAAGGTCGACCCATAATTGTCGAGTGTTAGAATTAGTTAGCACTAGTCTCTTGGGACCGTACTAAGTGGTTCTTTGGTCCTTAGTCCTCGACCGTGTACTCTCTCAACATCTCAGCAGATGACAGATTTGTTGCCGAGTGGCTTCTTTTCTTCCCTTTGGTCTTCTGTCAATTGCTTGGCCTCAGTGAAAGCTATTCAACCTTGGCCTTGAACTGTTCGGCCTCGGGTTAGAACAAGTCAACATCTTCTTCTAAAGGGTTGGCATCATCTTCAAATAGATCGGCCTCGGCTTGGACGTAGTCAGAGGCCGATTCCTATCATTCATGCTTTCCACAATTGTGACATGTTACTACATTCTTCCTTTTGAAACACAATTTTACTTTATGCCTAGTCTTTCCACAATATGAACACTTTCTCTTTAATTGTAGGTAATCTTTTAAGCAATGTTCATGGCTACATTTCCAACAACTTGATATGGCTTCTTTGAAATTGGTTCATCTACATACAATTCCAACATTCACTTGGTCTTTCATAGCCCTCATCAACATATTCCACTAACTACATACTTGATTTAGTGATTCCTTCATCTTCCTTCTCCTGCTATTTCAAGAACTCTTTTTTCACATATCATATTGTTCTTACCTTCTTGACAACTTCATCATAAGTCCTAAGTAGAAACTCTTTCAATTTGTGTCGAGTTTCCAGATCCAGTCTTTCTATGAATACTTTAATGTGAAAATTGTCATTACCTCTCAATTCAACAGGAGTCAGGTGCATCAATCTTCTAAACTCGCATTCATATTCACTTATGCTCCTATTCCTTCTTTGTATGAGGAGCAAGTCTTTGTGGAGTTTCTCTTGTATACTATCTGGGATGTACGCTTTCAAAAACTCCTCTCTAAATCCATCCTAGGTGATAGGTTGAGACATGGTCCTATTTTTGAAGTCCCACGATATTCTTACATCCTTATGTACGATAAAAGTTCCATAGATTACCTTTAAGTCCTCTGGACTTTCATAGATCTTAAAAGACTGCTCAATCCAAGCTAACCAGTCTTCCATCTCAACTAGATCATTGGGTTTACCTTCAAAATACTTGTCTACCTTAATGAACTCAGAAAGCATGATCTTATGAGGTTCCATTGCTCTCAATATAATTTCATATTAGTCCTTTCTCCCTTCATTATGTAATACTGGTGGGGAATCAAGATCTTGTTTAACGGTCGTAGCCTTGTCAAGATAATACTTTTCCACTTAAGTTGGTGTCATTAAACTAACTTGTTTATTCGTCTCATACAACATTGAATTCATATATCCCTAAATTATTATAAATTCTTATCTTACTAGATGCGGTCATCTTTTTGTCCACATTTTATTTCCACACATTATTTCATTCTACCTTAGTGTACTTCATCCCTTCAAACATATACGCATTTGAGTATTTTTAGGGTTTGTCTTATTGTTATAGGCTTAATTATCCTCATACACTGCACATCAACCTTACAATTAGGCTAAATATTGGAATTTGAGGTCTTCACCATAAGGTTCAAGTTATATGATGGCTCTTATGGGAAGATATGCGTTTGTAATCTTACGCCTACATTGGTTTAGGGTTTTATACCATCTTTTTTGTAGCTTTACCTTCATCTCATTACTTGTTATCTTTGATATTGTAAATTTAAACCTTTGATATACTGTATGCATATACATAACTTCCTAATTATGTGATTCAATGAATTAAGTCATTAGGAATCAATTAAGCCCTTACTTAGTCATATCACCATGAGCTCCTCCAAACTTATACAAGACTTAAAATTCTCATTCATATCCCCAATTCCTTAATTTCTCCCTTTATGTTCAATTGCAAATGGGATTCTAACTAGAGGTTAATTCCTCCTTATCTTAACATGACTTTAGATATCTTAGCTTACAAAGATCTTAAAACTATTATGCTCTACATCGATTTGCATCTTACTACGAGTCAAGTCAACCATCTCCTCCTTTCCTTCTCAATTTGCCATATATAGCTTCTCCTCTTTTCCACATTATCGTTATCCATGCCTATAATTTATCTTTACCTATCCATCTAACCGGAGGTTACTCATACGTTAGCATCTCTTCAATTGTATCGTATTCACTCCTAATCTCCTTCACACCATCTCACAACTAAAATTCATATCTTGAGGATCAATAGTTCATATGAACTTCTAGTTCCCATTCGATATATATCAAATTGTAAAGTTAAGTTCTCTTAAACATAGTCTAATAAGTCTACCAAAATAATTATTTAGCATAACATTTGTTAACCAATATCATTTCTCATCACAATTTTTCAAAGTATTAAGACAAATTGCATTATGATAACATCACCTCATGATCCTTACTTTCTAAGATAGTTAATCACCGATTTGTAAATCAACTGTTATGACAATTCATTCAGTTTCTGTTCTCATGCTTAAATTTCCTACTCGAAATTGTCATTGTGATTATCAGGGTCAATACTTCTAGATTAGTATCCTCCACTTTCAATATTCAATTAAAATGCCTTTATACTCTTACCTTTCGATGCACATATCTCCCTAATTTTTAACCTCTTAACAGGCTTGCTCTCGTATAGACACTTTGCTCCTTACATCTTATGGTTCCATGTCTAAAACATACAATGTGTAAGTCTCAAGGGTATGTTCATCGAAGGTATCTTAATTAGGGGGATTAATGAGCAAATGTATGTATACATATACGTAGACATAAATACATACAGGTGATACTTTACATAGTATATATTCTATGAGTCTAAGTCTTTTATTCTTCAATCCTAATTCTACTCGGGTTCAACTCTATCTCACCATTTGGTAGGCTAATGCTATCTTTGACAAATTAGAGCTCTAATACAACTCCTATAATGCCCCGAAAGAGGGACTGATATTTTTACCAAAATCTTCATATCACATGTGTACCTATGATATAAAGACTACTTTGCAAGTTAGAAGTTACAAGACTTTAACTAGTGAGTTTCTAAGGGTAATTATTCATTTTACATACATTTACTTATTTATAAAAGTAACTAAGACAATCCAAAATCCACCAAGACCATAGAAAGTTAGAATCACCCACCAAATAATAAAATAAGATAATTAAACCTCTACAGCATTACGAGTTATTAAATATTATAAAGATCTAACTTAACTAATACAATTTACTATAGTAATCTTATCCATCTAATCCAGCTGCTTAAAGGAACGTTCTTCACTTTGATCTTAGGCTATTCCCAGCTTTAGGTTACTTGTAAAAAAGGATCATTAGGGAGTGAGCTCACTACAGCTTAGTGAGTTCATTCCTCGCTACTACCATTCAAACAAGTTATCAAGCATTATTAACAAACATTCAATATAGCTACATATGAAATCAACGCACATACAACGAATACAAGCATCACATCCATGAGGGTCTGGATCCATGAGGGTCTGGAACCATGAAAGGTGTAGATTTACGTCATCTACACATCGATTATGCCCTGTACTTAACCACACAAAGAACTTCACCTCACCAGCGTGGGGTTGTTTGTAGGTACCGTCCTAACAAACGAAACTTGACTATTACCTTAGTGGAGAATACTGTACTAATTAATTAGGTAGATCCCATTTAGGGATATCCATTATCAATAGTCAATATATTACCTTACGGGCTCACCATCAACAAATCTATATAATGCCAAACGAGCTAAACCATGTGAGTTCTAACTCAGAATACTTGTTATCAATCAACTGAAGATGGTCTACTGGCTTTGCCTCAATAAGTAAAATGCCACAAGCGACTGCTATGAGTACTCACTAAGTTGATAAATCTTTCTTTGAATTGTAAAACATTTCAAGAAAGTATTTTCACAAATTTTTCAAAAAACTTGGCAAAGCTATAGACATCATAGTTCGCAACAGATGGATCACAAATATGCAACAGATATATTCAGTTATTTTGGCCAAATATTCAAACTTTCCAATTTAATAAGGCAATCATGTAGATGTTGGCATACAAAATAACTAGTCACTGAAACAAAAAATCAAGGGCAAGCAATAGAACATCAAGCAATTATCAAACATAAGTTAGTAGTAGTTAATCAAAACTCCCTCACCCGGGCTACTCACCTATTTGTCTTGGTCTTTGAGGTTCTTAAATTAGAAATTAAATCACCTAGAACATAATAATAACGTCTATAAGTAATGGAAAGAGGGTTTCTCTAAGAACCTAAAAGTCTGTCTAATTACTAAAGCATGCCTTAAATCCCTAAGTATAGTTAAACTTGTTGTGCTATAACTTCTTCAATTTAAGTCCATTTTTTGCATTCTTATAGTCAATTTTTATTGTTTTCAAGTGTTCTTTCATTTGATGAGGTCATTTTTGGGTGTTTAGACTAGTAAGAATTTGGTTTGGGTCAAACAATATTGTTGGTTAATAGTGTTGGTTTGATTACTTTAGGGCTTAGGCCTAATTTTGAGCTTTGGGCTTAATTTTAGGTATTGAGTGTTATACTTGACCTTTTAGGATTTTATTTAAGCATTATAAGTTTAAATTTCTATCTGAATTTGATAGCTTTCAATTTGAACTTTAATGTTACTCTTATAGGTCTAAATGGTCTGTTTTTACTAGTTTAAAGCCTTAACTTGATAGGGAGCCTATAGCGGATGTCTTGAATGGGCATTAAGACTTAAGGGGCATTTTATATTTTATTTTATGAGCCTTTTAATTTAAATATTAGATCTGATCACTAAGTTATTGAGCCTTATTCTTGGTCCTTCTATAGACTTTTGGGCTTATTTTACATTTTAAAGCTTTAAGCCCAACTCCACTTATTAATTTGAGCTTAAGCTCATTAAAAAACCTAAGATAAGTCCATTTTATATTAGGATGCAAATCCAATTATTTTTGGTTATTGGGCTTCTAACCCTATTTATAAGGCCTTAATGACTAATTAAGCTAGTTTAGGCCTAATTTGCATTTTAAGGCCTTAAACTTAATTCTAACCTATTCCAATGGACTAAATATCTTAACGGGTCCACCAAATAACCCAATTTACTAAGTGTTCCAAATTTGGTTCATTTCATTAATGGGCTTTCTAACACTATTCTTAAGTCCTTAATCAACTTAACTAGTTTAAGCCATTAACTCATCATTACCCTACTTAACTTGATTAATTACATCTTAGATCATATTTAACATTAATTAATCATGTCATTACACTGATCATCGAAATTTATAGATTTTTAACTCCATTAATAGAGGCGGCCAAGTAGGATTTCCTTTTTCTTCCAGGCTTTCCTTTAACTTCTTCCATCCAATACTTATCCTAGTGTGTTTCCTTATTTTAATTACATTTCTTCTTGTTTTAAGCTAATAAAATTACATAATATGGTGAAAGCAAATGGATATTCACCAAGGAAGGGGTAGTATGCATGATACTTAGGGTTTCATAGAGTTTTATCAAATTCTTTTCAAGTTATCTACATATGATTATCTCCTATACTTCAAGAAGGTAAATAATATACTAGCTAAGTACATGATTGAAGGTATGATTATATGGCTCTAAAATGATATATGCATGATTATAACATGTTTATCTAGTATTTCTAACTCTAAACTCTCAAGATATGTGAACTAGAAAGTCAAGTTGGGTGAGTTTTACCTTATGCTTACCTGCACGAGTTCCAACTTTTCCACTAAAAAATGAAGTTGAAAATTGCTTCTTTGAAAATGTTTATCAACAAGAAACCAAGGTATATGTGTGATATTTTGGTCGTGGTGGCTTATGATTTGGTGTTTGGTGGCCTATGGTGGTGGTAATGCCAAAAGGCACCGAGGTTCTTAATGAGATCCTAGAGGGTTCTTGGTTTTCCTTCCTTCTTTCTTTGATTTTTATTTAGGTTTGTAAAGAAGATTTCCTAAAGTTTTCGAAGAGTGAAAAATGGAGTCAAATGAGGTTTTTGAAGGGGTGAAATTGCAGATAAAAGAGGTAGGATAAGGGGTGACAAGATATTGCTTTAATTGGTTAAAAGGGTACAATAATCAAGGGGGACCACTTGCTCCTTGACACTTTACTTAATTTGATAAGGGTTTGTCTCAAAATATCTTAATTATCTAACTAGTCTTCTTATCTTGTCTCCTTAATTGATCTTATCCATTTCTTAATTAATAAGACTAGGGTTGGTAAATGGATTAAAGAGTAATTAAGTTAATTAATCGCGATTATACTTAATTGAGAATTTTAGGTCAAATTAGGATGTAATCTAGGTTCTACATAGTTTATCACTTTAATTAACTCTATTAACTTTATTATTTTGTTTTGAATAGTCTTTTAGTATTCAGGTCTGATTAAGGTTTTTAGACCGTGTATGTGACCAATGATTTAGGATTTCGGAGTGATTACCAAAATTATTTGCGATTAGCGAATGGTTTAGGGATTTATTTAAGGCTTGTTGGTTTAATTAAGGTTTTAGTAAATCTATTGGTGTTTTTCAGTCGTTTTAGAGTTTCCTGCGTATTAGGGGCTCTAAGGTTTCATACGTATGATTAGAGTTTTTGGGTTTTACTCTCTTTCAGGTTTTTTGACTTATTATTTAAGGATTATAGCCTATTATTTATGGTTCGTCCATTTTATTTAGGGTTTTTGTCATTTAGATTAAGGTTTTAGATTGTTCTTTAGGGTTTCGAGGTCATCTTAGAGTTTCTCACGTATTATAATTTTGACTAAGGTTTCGAGGATACATTTATGTTCTTAGTATTAGTTTTGGGTTTTTAAACACATCATTAGGGGGTAAAATAGTAATTTCATTAATTTATCATTTTAATTGACTTTATTTGATTGATCATTATTATCTTAAGATACCTCCGATCATTCGTTATTGAGTTTATGGGATTTTACAAAATGCGAGTTGAATGTGCTAACTCGTAACTCCAAGGTTCGAGATTTAGGGTTTTTATTCAATTTGAATTTCTAATTTTTGATCATGTGTGCTTGGGTTTAAGGTCTTTGTATGCGATTAGTTTTTTTTCTTTTTTTATCTCTAAGATTATCAAGTCATGTTTCTAAGTCATATAGTAGATAAGAATGGGATTTTAGTAGATCTAGCCAAGTAAAAGCAGTAGTAGATTGGCACAGACCTAAGTCAATGATTAAGATTAAAAGCTTCTTGGGTTTAGCGAGGTATTATAGAAGATTTTTTGAAGGTTTTTTTTAGTTTAGTAGCACCTCTCATGAGACTCACTAGGAAGGGTGTGAAGTTTGAACTTTTGGGACCTGAATTGGTGCAAGAAACCATCAACAAGCTCAAACTGATCTGATAAAAGATGCTAATAGCTTAGAGTAGAGAGAAAAGCTATGCAGACAAAAGAAGAAGGCCCTTGGAGTTTCAAATTAGTAACTAAGATTTATTGAAGATATCTCTACTCAAGGTCGTGGTCAGGTTTGGACTAAGAGGCAAATTGAGTCCTAAGTATATAAGCCCATTTGAAGTGATCGAATGGATTGGAAGAGGTAAATGTGCTTATTGTGGATTTAAGGTCCTTGGACTTGCTACCGAATTTCATTATAGAGGAAAGACCCCTTAAGATTGTTGATAGGAAGGTTCATAATTTGAGGTGAAGGTCGATCCCCTATGTAAAGATACAATGGGAAAACCCCCTAGAACGCAAGGCCACCTGAGAGTTGGTGGAAGATATAAGACTGAAGCATCCAAAGTTAATTTTAACTTTAGGTAAACTTTCGAGACTGGGAAGGTGGTAAGGAGGCATGGAGGATGTAATATATCAGAAAAATATTTTAAAAAACAAAGGTATTTTGGGGATTTTCAAAAGTTACTAAACCCTACTCACTTTAATCATCCACCCTCATTTTAAAGCCTTAAGAGTTTCCATTTAAAGCTTAACCTCCTTATTTGTGTGGAAACTTAAGAACATCTACTAAATCTCGCCCAAAAGTGGCAAGCAAGTATGGAATAAGGTGAGATTCTTGAACTTATTCCTAAGGAAATTTGTAGTCAAGTTTTCTAGCATCTTAATCCTCTTGTACCTTGCTAATTTCAACTTCTCACTAAGTATTTTGAGTAGAGTTTATTGACTTACTTCAAGTGGTAGCTCACCTAAGTGTTTGAGGTATGTTAAGAGAAGGTTTTAGCAAGATAAGCTTAATTCTCATTTGAAGAACTTATTGGAGAAGGTGCATTTAGTTTTACATAAAGAGTTTAATCTGAAATCATATGTTTTACAAATTAAAGGTGGTTACTAATCGTCATTTTGCTAGTCTCACCAAGTGTTTGTGCTTTTGTAAGTAAGTACTTGGACTCTCATTCTTGATTTTGGGATTCTTATAGAGATTTTTGTCATTTAGAGTTAGGATTTGGGGTTTGTAGCTGAGTTTTAATGTTGGAAATCATTACAATAATGCGAACTAAGATTCTCTTGGAAGCGTATAAGATTTAGGTTAAGGAGTTGAAAGTTTTGGATTGATTTCAAAGTGGTCTATTTTGCAATTTCTACAAAATAGAAGCAAGGCATCCAAATGCCTTACAACATACCCTCTAGATGCTAGGCTTTTGTGTTACACAAAATGAAGACATCCGGACGTTGCACTTTGTAACATCCAAACGCCTTACCCTGTTTGAAGCTCTTTTGTTTTCTAAGCTTCTTTTCCAATCTTTCAAGTTCGACCAACTCTTCGCTTAGAGTTCTCATTTCCAAAAGATTTTGTCTTTATTTTGAAAAGTGGAGATTTAGAAGTGCTTAAGTAATCCATCTAGGAGACTAAACAGAAGAAGTTAGAAATGGTAATATAACTTATTGAGATTATAAGTTAGATTTAGTTGAGTAATGTAATGAAGGACTTAGATAACCTTAATTAATGTTAGCTTATAGAGCAACTAAGTGTTGATAAATGATTGGGATATTGCTATACAATTGATTACTTGGTTCATTAAGTTGCTCAGCGACTTAAGAATGTAGTACATGCTTACTACTTATGCTTGCTAGGGTAATGAAAAAGAAATCAGACTAAGTACAATTTTGGCTTCAATGAATTGTTTGCTTCTTGTACTTGACCTGCTCAGTCTAGGGGCCTACGTTAGTGGATCCCTAAGGGGCAACTGTTGATCATATGTGAAGATTCCCTAATGGACCTTCATATGGGACGATGCAATTAGATTTAGTATTTCTCGATTCTCGGGTGTTAGTCATATGACCTTCTTCATAATATATGTTAGTAAAGTTAAAAGACGTATATTATTATAGCTACTTACGTATAGAGATTAGGGCATAGCGGGGGTAATGAATGCTCCTTTGATGTATGTTGGATAACATTTGAGATGAAAATTAGCTGTTTTTTTATTTTATTACATCTTATGCATGTGATATGAATTGTATGGCATCTATGTGTGCTTATGTAATAAGATTCATCTCATTCTTTTCTTTTTCAGGTACTGTTAGTGAGGATTATGTTATTTTTGAAGAGCCCTTTGTTGATGGGTTTGTAGAGAAAGAGGGTGTAGATTATCTTTATTATTATTATTATTATGAGTAGTGACATGTTGTACTATGGGAGTTGGGATTGAAAACCGTATTGGGAGACTTAATACCCTTAGAGTCTTAGTTGTTTGAGATCTTCACTCACATTTTGTTGGTTCTTGTTATCTTTTGATAAGGATGTTTTAGAGCATGAGAGACTTCTTTTTATGATCTTATAATTGTATGAATATAGGAGCTTATGAGACTCCTTTAATACTTATGTTTTAACTTATGATATTTTGGATGATTTCCCTTATGAAGAAATAGTTATGAGTTAAATATTAGGATTTTTGGGTGACTTGATATGTTATTGAAATTGTGGATTTTAGAACCTTAATATACTTTAAGCTAGTTGAGGTATGTGGTGGGTTGTAATGGCATCTAGGGTTCTCGGGGCATTACAATTTTGATGTATTGAGTTCATCCTTTGGTTGCTGATATATCAAAGATGCAGTTCTCTACCTTCTTAATGCGATGCAAGAGACATGGTATTCTTTTCCTCATGAAGAGCACCTTAAGCATGTTGTTGTTCTATTAGTTTAATAATAATAAAAAAAAAAGTGGACAACAAATATTGTGTTCATGATATACATATTATTATGTTCATGGAAACTACCATAACATAATGCCCTAGTGACATGAACTAATATAATTATAAGTTTTAAATAAATTGATTTCTAGTATTCCTTTTGAGAGATTCATAGCTATGTATCGACAAGTACATATTGAAAGTTATATTCTTTTACATGTTTGATCATGCAATAATTCATATGATATCTGAAGGAATCTATTAGTTTATACATCGATAGCAACATAATTATTAACTTAATGATCTGTATCTATGTTTCCTCTTAAATGTTATGAGCATATCATTTTCTTTATTAATAGCTATAATATTATTTCTATTATTGATATGGGTTGAATAATATAAGTTTTGATTTGTTTGTAATTTTATAAATATAGTATTTTACATGTGAATCTTAAAATTATGGTAAGAATTCAATTAAATTTAAAAGTGCTTATATATTAGGGCACCATTTATATTTTAAGTGCATATATGTAATTAAATGCACTATACTGATTTGGGCAAAATTTATTTGGGTAGTTACGACTAAAGTGGTCTATTTATTTAAACTTATATAATTATCTTGTGATTCATATCATGACCTTATTTAAAATTATTATATATGCATGTTACTCGCTTAAAGGGATTATTTATATTTTTTAATTTTTTGGAACGAAGTGTAGCATTATGTTAAGAGATATGGTTTAGAAAATTCATCTCCCAAAGGAGAAGTTTTCAAAATTTTGTGCATCTTATTGGTTTGCTTTATGTTGTGAGATACTAATGCATGTTGCATTTTTACCCAAAGGGGTTTGTAAATTATGCATTGGACCCTTAAGATATAATTAAAGCCATTTAAATTTCTCTTTAACATGAAATTAATTATTTTCCCAATTTGTTAATTTGTTGCATTCTTATTGTCATATAGTTAACTTTAGTGTAAGTAATAAATATTTCTACCACCAAAATTTTAAAAAGTGCTAATTACAAGAATGGAGATAAAACATTGAGTTTGCTTTAGTGTATTGGGTCAGATAATAAAATCCTTTATTTTAAGGATAGAGAAATCGTATTGGATTATGTTCATATACTTTGTTTGATTTACTAAATGTTTTAGTACAAAAAATAAGAAAAGTCATTATTAATTTTTTTTTCATTCTATAAAGCTTTTAGAGGACTATAAATCAACATAATCTATTAAATAAAAATCTTATTTAGGCTATCTAGTAATATTAAATAGGCCTATATACATTAATTGGCATTATCATCTTATTCAACCATATCATTATTTTGATTTTTCTAGTTATCATTATGGGCTTAATTTATTTTTTAAGTCCTTATATGACTTAAATATTATATTCTGTATTGATTGAATGCCTTATTATGTATTATATTAATTATCATATTTTCTTGAGAATGATCATTATCATTTTGTATAGCTGTGAGCCTGCCTATTTTTGGTATAATTATGCAAAATTTTGTGTAAATTAAATAACTCAATTTCTTTAGCTTTAATGGTAATTTATATTGCATCTATAATAGCCATGCCCTATTTGTTTATTATTATTGATGTGATTTGTTACTGATACAACGTATCATCAGTTTTACTCTTATCTCAATTTTGTTTCAACTACCCTATCATTATTAGAATTTTAGTGACATGAGATGCATACATTGGATCATTATTTTTCTTATTTATTGTAATTTGAGACCCTTAGGTGGGATCACATTAAGTAAAAAATTTGTATTGAAGTTATGTTTAGTTGTGCATATGGAATCATTTAATTCTCTAGTTGTGTTATAATAATATGCATATTAGATGCTTCTTTTGTTATCTTGATGCTTGTCTCTTTACCTATACAACTAGCATTTATCTAAGCCTTGAATGGGTTGAGGCCTAAAGAATATTGGGAGCAATTTTAGAATTATCATTTTATATGTCGATCACATATTTTTTGCTAGTAGCTATGTTAAACTTTTAGCAAAAACAAAAGAGATTTTAAATAACCACTTTGATATGAAAGACCTTAGTGATGCTTTAATTGTTCTAGATATCTAGATTTATCAAGATAGAACACGTGGCATTCTTGGCTTGTATTAGAAAAAATATATTAAAAAGGTACTCCAGCAGTTTCATTTGCATTCTTGCTCCTATGTGTTAGACTTATTCAAAAGGTTAGTAAACTCTCTAAATTTAATGTCCTAAAAAATTTAGAGAGAGAGAGAGAGAATTAAAATAGAAAACATCCCATATGTTTTTGCTATTGGCAATTTGATGTATGCTAAAGTTTGTACTCGTACCGAGATTGTTTTTGCTATTAATGCTTTAGGGATATACTTTGAGCAAAATAGGTTTAGGTCATTAGGAATCCATGAAAAGGGTCATAAGATGTTTGCAAGGCAGGATTATATATTGACCTATAAAATACCTAATCAATTTTATGTCATTAGCTGTTTTAAACTTTGCAACTTGCCTTGTTGACCAAAAAGTCTACTTTTGGCTCTTTTTTTTTTTTTTATATAATGATAGAAGGAGTTGTCTTGTGGGAAAGTGTAAAAGAAAATACTTATAACTACTTCTATCATGAAAGCAATGTATATTGCTTGCTATGAGCTATTTTTCAAGCCGTGTGCTTAAAAATATCTTAATTTATGGCTTTGAAATTGTTGCAAGCATATCTAAGCCACTTATGATATATCGCTACAATACTACTGATATGCATTGCTTTCAAAACAAGAAAAACTCTTCTCGATCAAAGCATTTTGATATAAAATATCTATTTGTGTGAGATAAATTTCTAGAGTTTCAAACTTGAATAAACCATATTGCTGCAATGAATATATTAGCAAATCCATTGATTAAATGCTTAGCCATTAGAGGTTTTCAAAAACATATAACTCAGATGAGCTCGGTTAAGTCTTTTGATATATTGGGTTATTGGGAGTCTAAAATTGCATATTTATTGGTTATTATGAGATATATAATGAGATGACATCACTTTTATTATCATATTTTTTATAGCATTATTGAGATGCTTGGACCATTATATCGTAATTTGTCTTATTTAATATTACACAATCAAAAAGAAAATCTAAATTTTCCACGGAAACTACTCAAAATATTTGATCTTACCTACATTTCCCTTTGGAATATTATTGTTTAGGAACAACTGGACAACTACTAAAATCTATTAATATGTTTTCTTATAATGTTGTTAAATATATATATATATATATATATATATTGTAAACTATTGGATCAAATATCCACTACTAAGATGTGAAACTTGCAAACCTCATTAGTTGTGATATTGATCTCACAGGGGAACGGAATCAAAGAATATATAGACCTGTAGAAACCCTTTATATAGTCATCTATCTAAGGCAATCGATCTACATCTTTCCCTATAGCTTACCCCCTTGGGTTATGTCTTGATCTCTTATGTGCAAAATCTGAGGGACCAGTTCCTATGGAGATTCCTCCTGATCTAATTTCATGCCTTATGACATAAGGGGAGTCAATGTGGCGTAAAGTGAAGAATGAGAGGAATAGAGCCAAATTCCCTTCTAGAGCATTTCAAAGGTATAACTTAGGCAATGAAAAAAAGGGCCTGATACTTCAACTAGATGATCGACTAGTCGGTTCGCTAAACCCCAACCTAATGTCACACTTTCTCTAGGTCCAAAAGTGCTTTTCTTATCCATTGTTCTTTTGTGCTAAATATAAGCATATTAACACATATGATATATACATATATCTATTAGATAATATATCTACAATGTTAAGCTTTGTATTTCTTAAGTAGTTGGTTGATATGTGCTTTGACTATAATTAGTATTCTTTAATTAATAATTCATATATTTTTTATAATTGACTAATACTATCTAATTGGAAGAATGTTAGATTATATGGTTATATGGATTAACATAACTCAATCATATAGAATTTATGTTTTTGAATTAATTAATAAATCAACTATAGAATTATTATTTAATTATAGCGCTTAACCAACATAGACATTGTAATTGAGCTCTTAATATAGATAGCTTATGATGGGCAGGGCTACTCATTTTGTTGCTTAATAAGAGGTCCTTACTCTCTTATAACATGAACATAAAAACTGCTCATTCATTAAACAATTTAAACCTAAACCTAATCTTTTTGTCAAGAAGAGAGTAGCCGTCTCTCATACTTTCTAAAAAATATTAAGAATATTCAAGATGGATTATTTGTTCAATTCTAGATATACAAATTATACTCTTACTTTATGATGAGTATGCTAAACTACCGTATCTATATTAAATCTTGATATGAATTTATGTATGTATGTATGTATATTGTAATTTTCTAGCATGTAATAGACATAGGTAACCAACTGCGATTCAAAGAATCACTAGAAAAAGCTCTATCAAGCTTTTCCTTTAGTCTTCTCATCCCATCTCTACCATTACACCATGTGTAGGTTAAACAATTAAAGCTAATATCAATTAACTTAGCCCATAAGATTGCTTACTAGAGGATTTGGATCCTTCTTATTTACCATTCCCTTAATTTCCCTCCTTTTACAAATCAATAGTTAGGATTAGCTAGATTTTTTAAATATCATATGATGTCATCATATTCCTTTTAATCTTAACCGTTGATTACACATAGTCAAATGAAGGGAACTTAAGGAAAATAAATGGAGAGGATCTGTTTCCCTTACTGGAAGGTAGAGACTTGTTGCCTTAGTTTGGGTAGACTATTGCTTCTTCTTTTTTTTTTTTTCCAAATTGATTAAGAATCACATTCCAATCTCTACAACATATCCAAGTCCCTATAAGTCGTTGAGACAAAGGTACAATATATGACAAAAAAATATATATATATATCCTTTTTTCAAATGTTAGGGATGCATAAACCTAGGGAATTCTCACTGCCTTCCCCTCTAGATCCATTGTCACATTAATCAGGTTTTTGAAAGCATTAATAACATTTACACTCACTTCTTTACTCTACTATAAAGCTAGCATCCCCAGACACACCTTTAGGTTCAATATAGGTGGCCTTAAAGCCATCTTAGGTTTAAATATTTTTGGTGCTCTTCTTAGATCTTTTAATTGTTTGGGGGCAACTTAATCCTTGGTCTTTCCAATTATAGAAGATCATGGCTACTTGGGTGGCTTTTGAAGGCAAGCTACCATAGGCATCTTTCATCAACTCAACATAATCACTTGTAAACTTAATTGTTTCCCTTTAAAAAAAAAAAAAAAATCTTCCTTCTTGTTAGTTTTCTAGTTGCAATAAGAGAACTTCTTCCACCATATGAAACCCTTTGTAGCATATTCACAAACACCTCCTCTTCAACTACTTGTTTTGACTTTTTAGTTGCAACTAGCTTAGGATAAGAAGCTCAACTCTTGATCTGTCCCTTTTTGTCTACCTAGAGTGCGTAATATACAATTCTATTTTGCTAATAGAATATTTTAACAAATATGAAAATGGCAAAAACTTAATATTTTCCTTAGTAATCATTTAACATGGTGAGCTTTTAATATCTTATTCTTCAATATGATTAAATTACTAAATCATAAAGGAGTAAACATCATCATCAGCATACCGCATTCTTTCTTTAATTACATATAATGAGCTAAACATATTCTTATGGACCATCATAAATTACATGATTTCATAATATTTAATAACGAAGAGTAGTGTAATCAGCTTAACTACCCCTTTTAACTCATCATCGATGTTACCACCATACTTATTAATCTTTGATAGGTTTGCAATGTTATACTAGACATGTATATGAGACTTGTTTATGAAATGGATTGGTTCATGTGTTTAGATGCTAAACTTGAACTTAACTATTCATAAACGTGTTTAAACAAATTAGATCCGTTTACTAATCTTGTAAATTTTGCTTACACAAACCTATTTATAAGCATTTAGGCCATGTTTAAGTTAACCAATCACATGCCAAATTGTTTGCACTAATTATATGTTAAGTGCTTAAGCAACGTACCTAGTTTTGTAATTGTAATATCTATTAGCTAACCTTTTTAGTATGATTGTTAGATAGCTAGAGGAAGGGAAAAGTAATAAGTTATAAAGATGTAACAAAAGTTGCTGATATGTTAAAAATTTTGAAAGATTACTTCAAATGTTTGATTGGTTAAAGTTGAGGGGGGTAATCTTATCATCTCAAGCTTCTTAACAGTGGTTATAGGGATGAAAAGGATTTCCCTAAAGAATTACTAATGGCATGTTCGGTTTACAAAATGGAATAAGTTAAGAATAAAATTAGAATTATTTAGAAATAGAATAAAGAGGCAATAGTTATTTCTTATAGTTATTTTAAGATCTTATAAACAAATATAAAAATACTAAAACAGAAGATATAAAAATATGCTATAAAAAAATGTGACAATAGATGATTACTTGTTCCTATAAAGTAATTACAATAACTCATTTTTCAATAATAGTAACTTCATGAAACAATTATTCCACCAAGAAAATGCAAAATAAAGTTTATAGATGAAGAGTAATCATTTTATGTCATCATTATGAAGTTTTATTATATTATTATGAAATTAATTAAACATACCATCAAAAAAATCTTCATGAAGGAATAGTCTATCTTCTTTTTTCTCCATTATTTTTTGAGGTAGTCCTTTTAACATCTAGTTTTAACAATGTGTTCTTACATGGCGTATTCTACACTGAGGTAGATGTAATATGTCAAGAAAAATTTTCTTAAAAGCAAGGGCATTTTAGGCATGTTAATATTTTCCTAAACCCTATTCTCTTAAACCTGCTACCATTTACTAAAACCCTAGTTTATACTATTTGTGGCATAATACTCTCTTCTTATGGCAGCCAACTAAAACCCTACCTTAAACCCTACCATAAGGAGACAACTAAGAGGATTAAGGTAAGAATCTTGAATTTCAAGCTCAAGGAAATTTGTATTGCACCTTCTAATACACTAAATCTTGTTCTTTGTAGTTTTCAACTAGATTATAAGTGAAACAAGTTAGGATTGCTGTATACATTCAAGTGATAGCTCATTTGAGAGTATAAGGTAAGTGTAATGGAAGTTCTTGAAGTTAAACTTGGTTTTCTCTTGGGTTTAGTGTTATGGAGAAGTTGAACTTAAGATTCCATTGAAGATTCAATCAAAAATCAAGTATTATACAAATTATTGGTGGTGTATAGCTTCATTTTCATATTACACCAAGTGTTTGGAGCATTTCTAATAAATTCCTTGAGTATTCTTTCATAATTTGAGATGTTGAATTGAGAATATGCTAACCAAGGCTAAAAATGGGAGTTTTAGTGGAACCTTAGGGTTATGCATCCTTAGTTTAGTGCACCTTAATATGAGAATTGGAAGTGTATGGGTTTAGATAAGGATTTGATTTTTTTTTTTTTTTAGGTTCAGAGGGATTTCTATTCTACAATTTCTGTAGAACATAAGTAAGGCATTTGAATGCCTTACCTTGTAATGTCCGGACATTAGGCCTCTGTATTAGATAGGAGAGTAACATCCAAACACTATTCTCTATGGCATTCGAACACCATCTCCTATCCTAACCTTTTTGCTTTCCAAGTTGGTTTTCAATCAAATTTTAGCCTAACCGATTCCTTGTCTAGCCTTTGTACTTCCAAAAGCTTGGATCTTTAGTCAAGAAACTAAAGTTTAAGAAACAATTTCAAGCGATTCCTTGGTTAGCCTAGGAGATGTAATTTAGTAAGTTAAGGACCTTGTTTAAGAAGTATGAACGGGAGATAAGGATTTAAGCTAATTGCTTTTTTTTATAGGTTAGGTTTTGGATTCTTTTACTCTAGCTTTCTCTTGCCAAGGTCGTTTACTTGTTAAGGATTCAAATACGTGGTGTTAGATGATTGCTTGTGCTTGTTAGGACTTAAAATGTAATTGCACTAACTCATATATGGCTTAATCGGTCTAATTTGCTGGTTATGCTTGACTAACTTACTTTCAGGGCCTAGAGCGGTAACTGCCGATCATATACAAGGTTTTCTTAATGGACTTTCATATGGGACGACACAGCTAGAATTTTAGGATTTCAAGACTTTAAAACTAGACATAAAAGACTTAAAGGAAAACTTATATATATATATATATATATATATATCTACCTATGTATATGGAAAAAGATCAAGGTGTGATGGTGTCATAAGTACTCCTTTGATATTTGTGGACTTAAACCAAAAATAACTCATTGATTGCTTATTTACTTTTGATAAAGCTACATCGTATGTATGTATATGCTTTGGTATGGCATTTGTATGTATTTGTGCACCTGTATTGGGCTTTGGCTTATCTTTATTCTTTTTCAAATACAGGATCAAACGATTATCTTATTTATGAGGAGCCGTTTGTTGATGATATTCAGGAGGAGGAGGATGTAGAGTATCTTTGTTACTATGATGATTAGATTTAAGATGAGTTATGTATTTGTTGGAGATATGTTATGTTGTCTTAAGAGAGTCATGTTTTATTGAGGAGATAGACTTCTTGTACTATATTATATGGGTTTCAGATACTCTAAGGAGATTAGCTATTGTTAACTTATCCTACATTTTAGCAATTACGAATTGATACACTCATGAACTATTATGCTAGCTAATCTATGTTTTATGAGGATTTGAGTGGATATAGTTACCTAATCATTTGTAGATTTTTTTAATATATTTATATTTGTTATATGGTTATGTTATGGATACAGCTTAGTAAATTTAGAAGCCTTATCATATTTTGAGCTAGCTAGAATATGTGACAAGCTGTAATGCCCATTTAGGGTCCTACAGCGTTACAGCTTAGGTAATATGAAAGCTAATGGTTGGAGGATCATAAAATTGCTTAGGGTAAAGGATCAAGTAGACATCTAGGCAATTGGTTCCTGGTTCTAGGCATGCTGATATAAGAATCTTAGGCCTTGATCACCAAGACAATAGTGAATGGATCTTATAGCTAAATAAGAGTTGATCATAGATAAATTAAGATGTGATTCATTAAGTTAGAAATTGCAAAAAGTGTGTGCTAAAGTTTGATCTACTATTATTAAAGGATTCTTGTGTTTTCGATTAATGTTGTTCTAGTTTCCCTTTAACTAAGTTTCTAAGTAACTTATCTCTACTCCTTTAGCTAATTTCTTTATTCTATCTGTTGTTCCTTGTTCCTTTCTTGTAGTTTACCACCTAGACGTATCATTGGTCTATGTTCTTCTTCTTTCAGAGGATAGGATACTCCACGTAATGCTTTTCCTCTAAGATTACCTCGTCCGAAGGGTGTTGCGGTACAAATTAATCCATAGGGGGATATTGAAGTTTAGGGAGAACATACTAGACAGACTTAGGGCCCTAACACCACTACCATGCTGTAGGAGACTATGAAGTATCTAATAGGAGTGTTAGCCTAGTAAATTACACCTAAAGAGAAGGTTATCAACTTTGATAAGTTTTCCCATCACTTTGACCCAATAAGGGAGGACTTTTTGGCTACTAATAAGTAGATGGAAGATTTAGAGAGTGCCTTTACTGCTTTCCATGTGCTTGATGAGAGGAAAGTTAATTATGCTAATTATAAGTTGAAAGGGGCTATTGTTACTTGGTAGACTAGTGAACCTTAAAGGATAGAGTGGTCACTCACTTGGCAAGAATTTAAGAATTTGTCTTATGCTAAGTTTTTTCCCTACCAGTATGTAGGACCGTTTATAAGATGCTTACTTCAACTATTAGCAAGCCCGTAAGTCAGTAGAGTTTGAGGCTAACATAAGCTGTTTGTTTAGGATTTTGCCACTACCAATGAAGGCAAATGATGGGGCCAAAGCTTGTAGGTTTCTGGGTGGTTAAAGCTAAAGTTGTAAAGTACAATTGATGTATTTTAGTTACAGTCGTATGTAGAGACTATTATGAAGGTAAAGCTTATGGAAAAGAATATAAAGAAGAAGAAAGATACCTTAGTTAGACGATCTAACTCTATGGTAGGGAAGAAGGCTACTCCTCGTAAGGTTACATAAGCTAATGGGTAGAGATAGTAAGTTGTGACTAGAGTAGTGAGTAGGGTGCTTCCTCCCATTTAAATTAGAGCCCCACCCTTAGCTCTTCCAGCATTAGTACCTCTTGCTATTAAGTGCCCAAGGTGTTATGGACCTCATAAGATAGGGGCTTGCAGGTGGTCGGTGGGTGCTTACTTTTCCTATGGTAAGATAGGTCATTTCAACAGAGACTGCAATACCAAATTTGTGCCACTATCTTTTTGTCATATTTGTACATAAAGGGGACATGTTGCTATAGCTTATATTGAGAGGACAGCAAGGGGCCAGGCTAGGTCAAGCTAGCAAGCCGCTAGACCTCCAACTAGAGCATATATTGGACAATAGCAAATCGGTACATCGAGAGAGAAAGCCCTAACAAGGGTATTTGTACTACATCAACAGTACCATGACTTACCTGATGAAGACACCATTGCAGATATGCTCCTTATATACTCTCATAGTGTAGATGCTTTATTTGATATTGGTGCTATAAGCTCTTGCATCTTTGAGTTGTTTGTGTGTACTTGTGAGTTGATTCTTGAGCTATTAACTAGGCCTTTGAATGTCTATATACCTTTAAGAGTTGGGACAGCTTTGGACAGGATATGTCGAGGGGTTAATGTGGAAGTAGAAGGCAGAATGTTACCAGTAGACTTTTTGGTTTTGAGTATGTTTGAGTTTGATGTTATCTTGGGTATGGATTAGTTGGCAAGGTATCGAGCTGTTATTGATTATTATGGTATGGTGATATACTTTACTTTAGATTATGGGATTGAGTTTAGCTTTAAGTTAGATGCTCATAGGCCAATTAAGTTGCCTACTTATGAGTTATGGGAAGAAGGGAGGATAGCAGCTATGTCTTTAGAGAGTAAAGAACCTGTAAGGTTAGAATATACCCCTATGGTGAGTGAGTATTCTGAGGTGTTTCTAAAAGAGTTACCAGGGCTACCACTTAAGAGGGAGATTAAGTTCTGTATTGACCTAGTGCCTGAAACCACTCTTATTTCAAAGCAAGTGTGTAGGATGGCTCCAACCAAGCTAGTGGAGTTGAAGAAGCAGTTGTAAGAGAAAGGGTTTATCAAATAGAGTACGATGCCTTGGGGAACTCTAATTTTGTTTGTTAAGAACAATTTTGTTAGACTCAAACCGCCTCGGTTAGTTTGACTTGGTTCAACTGAAACCAACCTTGAGGATAGGCTAGTCCTTATAAAAAAACCCGTTTTTTAATTGACCTAGATGGACCGACTCGACTTGACTGGTTCAACCGTGAACCGATTGACCTGGCTAGGTTAAGAGGGTTCGCATGTACGTAGATTAAAAAAAAATAAAAGAAAAATGGAAAGGTAGAATAACATAACGGTGATGATAAGTCTTAGAGGAAATATCTTCACTATATAGGTTTTACTTTTTACCTTTATAGACTTACTTTTGATTTTTAATTTTAATTTTAGTTTTATTTTTTATTTTTAGTTTTAGTCTTTTACTTTCAAATTTTAATCTTTACTTTCTTCCTTGCAAACATATCACTAAAACCCTAACTTTATTTCTCTCAAGATCCCTATTCTCAATCTCTCAAGTGTGAAGTTCAACAAGTAAGTTTCTTTTTCTTTTTTTTTTTTAATTAATAATGTCTTCTACTTTTTGTCATAAATTGCTAGATGTTTATGCCCATCTTCTAGAAAATTCCTTGTTAATGTTCTTGTTCTTGTTATTCTCTTATTTGCAAGTTCCGATGTTTCTCTTATTTTCTTGTTTCTAGATTACTGGTTAATAGGGTTTTTTTTATTCTTAAATTCTGATAGAAAATAGGAAATAGAAATAGATCTCTTACTCCAGTAATAAAAGTTCCCACCATGATACTTCTGACTAAATAATCAACTATGTTATAATATGGGTTTGTCCATCATTTTCTTGACTCTTAAATATATTATATTAATTGTTGTAGACATTCCATTTTTACCACCCCCTCCCTTTACTAAAATTTTAGAAATTTAAAAAAAAAAAAAGGAAAAAGGGTCTTAATTCAAAAATAAAAGATAGAAAATACAAAAAAAATACAAAAAATTGAAAATTGAAGGGAAAAAAATTAAAAATTCATAAAAATAAAAATTGAAAAAAAAAATATAATGAAAAAAAAAATAACAAAGCTAGAATTTTTTTTAAGAAAATAGGAATTTCTTATTTTTAGGAAAAATAGCTTTTCAAAAAATTAATTTGTTTTTAGGAATTTAGTTCTTAAGAAAAATAAGATTCTAGAATTATGTTAAGCCTTGAGCAGATTAGTTCATTTTAGGTCTTTGTCTTTTTAGAATAAGTCAAGTTTCTTTTTGGTTTAAATATACTTTAGTTACACAACATTTCAAGGCATGGGCCAATAGCTTAACTAGTATAGTACTTGGTCTTGGTAAAGGAAATAAGCTAGAGGTCTTTTTGGCACTTTATATGTTTTCCTTTTTGTCCCCCCAATCTGCACACATGTTGTCAATGACACGTGGCAATTTCACGTTGAACCACGTAGAGCATCCTTTTTCCTCCTCTTGCTTTTCCTTTCTTAAGTTTTCTCAACACATTCCCAACTCAATCTCTCCTTTTCTTAGCCTTTTTTAACCCAACTTTCTAAATTCACTTAAAGTACTTTATACTGTGCCCAAGAACTCAATTAGATTCACTCATTTAGATACTCAAATAGGCTATAGAAAATCAAGGAAAACTTTAAAACCTGTATTTTTCTTCACATTCCTTTTCCTTGATTCAAGTTTCCGCAATCAAAATTGAAGCTTCTACGTATATTTTTAAGTAACAACAAAGATCGAACAATGCACTTTGACCTATTATTCATCTAAATTGCAGCAAGTTGCATCTATTTTTGAATTGAATTTCATTCAAATCCCATTAACTTAAGAATTCCTTGACCTGACAATCTTAAACTGAGCTAAAATAGTATAAAAGGGGATTTGAGATTTAGTTTTCGATCATCAGCTTCTACCTTGCATACTTGAACACCCACTTTGAGCTCTCTCTCTCTTAATTGCGAGTCCCCCCTCTATCTCTAAAATTTAAGCCATTACAACCACTTCTGAAGCTTAAGACCACCTCTGCGAGTTTCCTCATTTCCTTACCTTTCTAACCAAACCAGCCCATTATCAATCGTGCCCTCCACTATCACAAACTAAGAAGCTCTACCATGAAACCCTAGCCACTACGTGACCTTTTGAAAACCACTTGCTTCATCACTTCTCAAGCCGAACTAACATCGCAGACGAACTCTTGGGACCTAAAAAGCCCTAACTCGAACCTCTTTTCACCCCAACTATCACTATAAGCGTTAACCACCATCATCACCTTTGGCCTAAATTCGTACCACCCCAAACGGCCACCATTAGCAGAGGCATCTTTCCTACCCCTATATTTACCAATCAAAAAGATACGAAAGCAACTTCTCCTAACTTAATTTGGTGCCAAAATCCTCTTGTGAGAAGTTCCCCTACAATGTTACTGTACATCTTAACTATAACCCGCATACTTGTATCCAAATTGATCTAAACTGCCCAAGACCCAATCGTCCAACTTGTGCATTGACCCATACCCGTGATCCAAATCCACATTACCTTGGTTTAGCCTTTTCATAATTTTTTTTTTGTATTTATTTTTTATTTTTATTTTTCATTTCTATTATAAAAAGAAATAAAAAAATAAAAAAAAAACAAAGAAAAGAAAAAAAAAAAGGAAAGGAAAGCCTTTTTATTTATTTATTTGCCAAAAATAATAATATGTAAAAAAAAAAAAGAAAAGGTTTACCACTTAGAAAAATGGTTTCAATAAAATAAAATAATAGAAATCCATTAACAAGCTCTTTTCAAAATTAGGATTCATTTTAGAATTTTTCAAAAGAATAAACATTTAAAAATTAGGTCCCTTTTAGAATTTTTCATAAATAGAATAATTTGATAAAAATGTAAACCTTATCAATTTTCAGAATTTAAAAAAAATTAACCCACCTAAAAATGAACTACGAAAGTCTAATCCCGAATAGCGGATACATAGGCATCTAAATGGATCTATGGGGTGACTTAAAATATGCACAAAAATTTATTTTCGCCCTTTTTAAAGTAATTTTTCAATTTCTTTATTTTCATATGTAGATATAATTTTATTTATTTAATTGTAAATTTGAATAAATAGGTATATTGAAAAATAAATTTAAACTTGGAAGGTTAAAATGATACCTGTTAGGGTTTAATATGATAGCTCATAAACTCAAGGAATCTGGTTTCCTTGAAAATTTTTTCAAAAACGTAAGCTAATGGCTAAATTGATCCGCCTAATTATTTTTTATTTAATCACCTTTCTTAGTTCTATTGGGTCATGACTCCAAAAAACATTTTTTTCAAAATGAAGAAACTAAGTTTCCTTTAACTTTAGTTGAGGGTTTAAACTAAATAGATATAGGGTTTAGTTTAAATTAAGTTAAAGGAAATTAATAAAGAATAAAAAAATTTAGGCTTGATGGCTTGGTAACTTCATTGAGGACCCGTTAAGAGGGCTAGCTACATAACCTTTCAAACTTAGGATTATCTTTCAAAATATCTATGTTAAATATTATTTTTCTTGCATTTTTCACTTATATATAGTTGTACTAACTTTCTTTTTTTACAGCTAATCTTTTAGGGTTCAAATTTGGGTAGGAGGGGCGAGAGGGAGGATGAGGGGGGTCATGTAGTTCTTCTTTCTAACTGCATCATGAATACATGATAAATACAATTAGATTCAAGTTATCATAGGATCTTAGGGTGGAGAGCCAATAAATAGGTTCTGAGTGTAATGGGGAAAACACTACTCTCGGCTGATTAAGCTACCTCACCTAAACTTCGATGTAAGGACTAAGGAACCATTTCTTTGAAAACATTTGAGTTTATAGGGTTTATGGATCTTTAGAACCTACCCTTCTGCATACATAATTTTTTTCTTGACCAACAAATAACTAACAAGGTGGCATAAACAAAGACAACAACTCAAAGTTTCTTTTCCTTGTATATTACTTTATTTGTCCTTAGAACCCATGTACATAGGAGATTTTATGTAAATAAGATTCTTTGATGTAAATATTTTATTTTTTCTTTATAATTTATGAATTCCTTATGATCTTTTAGACATGGCCTATTCATCCAACGCTACAGTCTTTGCCAAAGAGATTCATGTCTACAAGCTTATATAGCTAAAGCCCATACTTGATTAGTGGTTCCAAACCTTTAATCTAAGGGAATAAGAATTCATCATCAATAGAATTAAGCCCATACTCTCACTACCTAAAATTAATGTTAGCATCACACTAGTGAGGGCCTCGGTATATTTTTGGGAACTTAAGGAAATTGCGTTCTACCTCGAGCCATACCTAATAAGCCCATCCTTGGAAAAATACACTCAGTTACTCCAAGCTCCTCCTTTGGATGAAATATATCTTTTGGAGCTAGAGTTCAACCCAACTAACATCTTCTCTAAATTTTTAGGGATCTATAAGTCTGAAATAAAAGAGGCCCTAAATGATTGCAATGACTATGCTATTAAGATAGAGGACTTGATCCATTGGTTTCAAACCAAACCTAGCTCCAACAAAAGGGTTATATTTTGTAGTGATCTTAGAACATGGAGGGAGAATCAAATTAAAGCCTACATCTTAGCAGCATTTGCTACCATTTCATTTCCAAGCAAGTCTTTTCTCATGTTTTTCAAGGTTACAAAGTTAGTGGCATAATTTTGGAGAGGGAAGTCTTATATCTCTACCCTATTTACTAAACAAATAAGGAACCTTACTTTTCTTAAGAAAAAAGACTATGGGGATCTTAGCTCAAGCATGGCATTATTAATGACACGGTTCGTCAACTACATCAAGTGCTTTGAGTTAGATTTGATTAGAGTGCTTTCGCTCATAAGATAGATCCTATTGACTCTTTTGCCACTAAGGTCAAATTACCAAAAGATGTCCCTACCCTTCACTAGATAAAAGTTTGGCAAGATTTTCAAGTTGAGGATATACTATGGATTGCTAGATGGGGCAATTACACTAAAGTCATATTGGTTTGCAAGAACTATTATGTTGTACCATTGATAGAAATGAGTTTGTGTACAGGCTACTATCCAAATAACATGGTGAGGTAGTTTGGAGGCATCCAGGACATAGCTCTTAGGCTTTCACTAGATCCATTTACTCTTAACCTTGAAGAACCTCACCTCCCAAAAAAGGTATCCAAACTTCTCAAAATCAAAGCTTAAGGGGAACATAAGGTCTATAAGCCTTAATATTAATTTAGGAGAATTAATAAGCGAAGTAAACAAACATAGGGTCATCAAAGAGTATCTATATGACCAATTGCACAAGGTAGGTACGACACATTATTGGGCACTAGAAGTCCTTTAACCTATACCTACAAATTTAACTTTGAAATGATCACCTACATGGATCAAGTAAAGGCTCGTGTAGAGGTCATTTATGGTGAAAAAGACATAGAAAAACCTATTTCCGGAATCTAAACAACAATCTCATGCCCTAGAATGCCAACTAAAGATAGCCTAAAAGAAGATCTAAGAATTCGAAGAAACAATCAAGCCTTACCAGAAGAAAAGTAAAGTAGTGGCAACATGACTCAACAGTTAGAAGAAGAAAGCATTATTTAACTAACAGAAGAAAAGAGGATTAGTCTAGGATGTTTTGTAATTTTCCTTTTTGTTTGAAAAATGATGTAATAAAACTTTAGAGTTGAGAAATAACAAATAAACGTGCCATCTTAAGCATACATACTTGCTTTTTACTTACTTGTTTATTTTCTTATCTTCAAATTAATAATAATAATAATAATATGATATCTTGTTGAGAAGTGTTCTTAAACCAAATTATAAAGATAGCTCTCAAATGTTAAGCCTTTCAAAGAAGTCTGATCCAAACCTATTCTCAAAGTAGAATAACTAACCGGGGAAATGACAACATTAACACCAAGGACAGCAACAACAACAATGTCAACCCCAAAATCACTGATCTTACTAAGCTACGGTTTTGCTCTTTAGAGCGAATTATAGGAAAAATCGTAAATCAGTTGAGTTTCCTTGCTGACAATATTACTTTACTCAGATCCACGGTCCAGGGCCTATTGTGGGAAGAACGTTGAAGTTCCACCTCTCAAAGTAAAAGAGAGTTATCCTAAAGTTAATCCAACTTTTGAATCAAAAGGGATCTATCCAAAGGTTAACTCGACTTTTGAACCCAATACATACTCATTCCTAATTAACATGAAGCCAGTTAACTCAAGGGCTAACCAGGACAAATTGAAAGAATTAGAAAGGAAGCTGACCCAACATATCACTGAGAAAATGAAGGCGCTCAAAGGCTATGATGGTTTTGAGCAAGCTAGTATCACAGAATTCTCCTCTTATGATTACCGAAGTTACCCTAAAATGTTTAAAGTATTGGAATTTGAAAAGTACAATAGCACTGGATGCCTCAAATTTGACACCAGGTTATACGTACAAAAAATAGGCAAGTACATGCAATATAACTAATTTATGGTATAGACTTTTCAAGATAGCTTGATAAGTCTTACTTTGACGTGGTATGCCCAACTTAACTTAAATCAAGTAAACACATGGGAGAAGCTTGCTAGGGCGTTCTATGAACAATACAAGTTTAATGTTAAAGTGGCACCAACCATGATGGACTTGGTTGCCAATGAAAAAAGAACAACAAATCATTTAAGGAGTATGCCTAAAGATGGAGATCCCTAGCTGCAAGGGTATCTATTCCCATAACTGAAAAGGAGCTAACCTCGACCTTTATTAATACTCTAGAAAGGCCCTATTCTCTCACCTAATTGGGTAAACCTCTTCCAGCTTTGTAAAAGTAGTAGCTATAGGGTGCCGAATTGAAAGTGCCATCTCTTCCGGCAAAGTCTAAGAGCTATTAGATAGAAGATTACCCTTTGCAAAACCAGCTACAAGCAAGCCTAAAGAAGCCACTGTCAGTGTGGTAAACTCAAACACCAAACCTAATACTTGGGTCTCTTTCCAGAACGAATCCACCATAAGTTTAGCAACAATTCTAAAGCCAACCTCAAGCCAATAAGGCCCCAAGACAATTCACTACCATACCAGTTCCCCTCAACCAAGTCTTCAAAAAGTTAAAGAAGGATAATTTGATTTAGTTTGAGCTTCCCAACGAAAGATATAGGCTAAGGGTTTTTTATCCTAATGCAAAGTATCGATATCATTTGGAACAAGTAGGTCATTCGACCATTACATGCTGGAGGCTAAAAAATAAAATTCAAAATTTGATTGATGAGGGTTCACTCTAACTAGACTTCATGGAAGCCCCAATTCCAAATGTCAGTAATAACCCTTTACCTAACCATAGCCCTATTATCAATATGATTTTCAACAATTCAGATCTTACCATCAACATGGTTAATTCTAACTAGAAACCCAAAGCCTTCAAGTTTTGCAAATCAAAAGAGAAGTAAGCTCAAAAAACCAGGAGGTACACTTTCTATGTACCCGTAGCCCCCAAGAATTATAAGGCTGCCCCATTCAACTATTGGGTAGTTAACTAGGGGCAGTTAAGTTCTCTCGTAGTTGGGATTACCCACTCCAACAAGGTTTACAACCCAAAAGAAGATCTTAAAAAGAAGAATGTACTAAAGGAGTCAAGCAACAAAACGATTGAATATGAGGAAGGGTTCTCTACCTTCACTAAAATGATTAAGTTGGGTTAATACAAGATAATGGATTAGCTCACCAAGACTCTAGCATAGATATTACTAATAGGTTTGTTAATGGCATCAAAACTTCATTGAGAGGCTCTATTCTTGATGGGTTGCAAACTATCGGCCCAATCACTCATACATCCCTCAAAGGCCTCCAATCTCTCACCCGAAGGATTCTTTCTCATTAACCCATCAATGATGAGAAACAGTATGTTGAAAGAGGATGACTGAATTCCTTGGGAGCTCCGGGTGGTTATACTATACTCTGTTCGTTATTGTATGCCAATGCCGACCTTCCTTTAGCTAAGAGCTCTGTACCAAGTGACCGGACTTTCAACTGCCAAGATCTTTATGCTAAGTGACCAAACTTTCAACTGCCGAAAGTCTTTTACCAAGTAAATGCATTTAGCTCATAACCGAGTACTTCTCTTTTGACTTCCTTCCAACTATCATGGCATCCTTTTACTTTTCGGCTTCCTTGTCGCCGTAACACCTCGATTCCTCCTACCTGCTATGCTCAAGAACCCTTATACGAATCCAATGACGTACTGCCACTTATCCTCTTCATCTAACATTGTACTATTTTTCCCTTTTTGTCTATTGTCCTTTTTACCCCTTTTCGTATGTACAAGGAATCTCCTTTTTGTATATACCTTCTTGTAATTTTTTTTATTTGTAATATTGCCTTAAGCACTTATTATAAATAGTTCCTTCACCTTGTAAACTGGAATCATTTCACTTTAGACATAAGCATTGAATATACTGTTTATGTGAGATAACCCTCTCCAAGTTCACTTTTATACACTCTTATCTAATCTTGCCGAGTAGCTTAAGATTAATAGCGAGTGAATCTTGGCATTAACTTATGTATTGTATCAAGTGAAGTGTCGAGTTGTGTTGTATTCATTAGTGTGTCGTATTCATTAGTGTGTCATATCCTTTAAGCAGCTTTACATTAGCTACCCTACTTAGTTCGTAGACCTACTCATTCCATTTTCTTTGATATCTCAAAGGACCTACTGGTTCAAATTTTCAACAGTAAGTCCTGGTGATAATTGAGCTCCTAGCACATCAATTCCAAACCTTGAGGGAGGTTAAAGTCCCTATGAAATATCAATTGAAAGAATGGGACTAGTTACCAACTTTATCCTCAACATGGATCAAATCTCTTTTTCCACTAAAGAATTAGGTGAGGAAGGTAACTAACACACTAAGCCACTTTTCATAGTGGTAAGAAGAAATGGTGTAATCATAACCAAAGTCCTTAGCAATAATGGATTATCTTTAAATGTCTCCCCTCTTGCTACCCTGGACATATTGGGTGTTGACACGACCATATCAAGCCAAGTTCTACAATGGTTAAGGCTTTTAATAGATCTAGAAGAGAGATCACAGGGGAGATTAACTTGCCAATTAACATTGACCCCTAAACTTTCAATATTCGCCTCTAGGTTCTAGACATCCCAATATCCTTTAATTTACTCTTAGGAAGACCCTAGATTCATGTAACGGGGGCTATACCTTCAAGTTTACATCAAAAGGTTATGTTTATCTTAAATAGCCAGGTTATAACAATTTTGGGTGATCAAGATTATGAAATATATAAGGAAATAGCTGGCATTGAGGAGCAAGAGGACTTCCAAGTCCAAATGTTTGATAAATTATGTATGATTACCAGTCTTAAGGAGAGGAAGGATGAAGGGCTAAAGTTTAAGGAAAGGTAGATTGGTACTTACGGCCTTGTTATATCCTAACTCCAATGGAAGAGTTCCGAAATAAGCAAATAAAGGCTAAGAGAGGTAATGGATTATATCATGCCTTAATGACCTTTCTGGAATCTACCAAAGAAGACGCCTTCAACAAAGTTGAATTAGTGTGCCCATCCCATAAGCTCCATCCTACCTAAATAATTGGTTCTCCATCCTTATGAATGGCAATAGGTCTTCTATAAGGTAAAGGATGAATCGTGGTCTAGTGTTTCCTTAAGTTTTGTAATAATTCTCTTTGTTCTAAATAATGTACTTAAGAGAAACTTTTAATTCCAATGAATAAAAGATTAGTTTTCTTCTCTTCATTACACCTCACTTCTTCTTTACTTACACTCTTTCCTTTACACACTTTTTGCCTAGATCTGATGCTCCAAAATGAAAGCCAGGGACACTTTGCATAGGTAGATAATGAAAATATCGATATCACTTATAGCGTTGCTGGGTTACTCATCGGGAGTAATGTTGATAACTATAATAAAATACAAGAGAGTTGGCAAAAACATGAGATGGGTAGAATTTCCATTGATGAGCCAACTGAGACAATTAATATTAAGGTCGATGATAACCTGAAGAACTTAAAGATTGGAGGGAACTTAAAAGAAGAGCAAAAGGCATAAATAACTACGCTGTTATCAAAGTATCAAGACATATTTGCATGGTCTTATGAGGATATGCCTAAGTTAGATCCATCAATTGTAGTCCATCACCTACCCACATAAGAAGACATCAAACCCAAGAAGCAAAAACTAAGAAGATTTAAGCCAAATAATCTATTGAAGATCAAAGAAGAAGTCAAGAAATTACTTGAGGTTGGTTTCATCGAATTATTCAATTATCTTGAATGGGTGGCCAATATTTTGTTGGTAATGAAGAAGAATGGGAAAGTTAGTATGTGCATAGATTTTCGAGACCTCAATTAGTTGACACCTAAAGATAACTTTCTTTTGTCCCATATCAACATCTTAGTAGATAATACATTCGAAAATCATCTCTTCTCATTCATGGATAGGTTCTCTAGTTACAATCAAATTCGAATGTTCGAAGAGAATAAGACTAAGACGACTATCATTACAACTTAAGGTATATTTTGCTACAAAGTCATGTCTTTCGAGCTCAAAAATGCTAAGGCATCTTACTAGAGAGTAATGGTAACAATATTTCATGACATGATGTACAAAGAAATAAAAGTATATGTTGACAATGTGATTGTGAAATCCAAAGAGGAGGAGAATCACATGAATAATTTGAGGAAGTTGTTTAATAGGTTGAGGAAGTTTCAGTTAAAGCTAAACTTAGAGAAGTGTGCCTTTGGGGTGACATTAGGGAAATTGTTAGATTTCATAATTAGCTAAAGGGGCATTGAAGTAGATCTTGATAAAGTCAAAGTAATAATCAACATGCCCTCTCCATGTACACTTAAATAGGTTAGAGGCCTTTTGGGTCATCTAAACTACATACCCCAGTTTATATCTCAGCTTACGGACAAGTCCTATGCTTTGTTCAAACTACTAAAGAAGAATGCCAATGTTAGATGGGATGAGGAGTGTAAGGATGAAAGGAATACCTAACAAACCTTTCAGTTTTGGTAGTTCCTCAACTTGGGAAGCCATTGTTTTTGTACCTCACTATATTACCAAAGTTCATGGGGTGTATGTGTAAACACCTCATTTTTACTACCCTTTATTTTTAGTCACTTTTCACTTTTGGACCAGGTTTACAAAAAATAAAAAAGTAAAAAACTGAATAAAAAATAGGAAAATAAAATAATAAAAAAAACGAAAAATTGAAAGGAAAATAAAAAAAATAAAGTGTCGAGTTGAATCGTTTAGGGTTAGATCAAACAAAGATGTACATTCAATTTAATAAATTCTGAGTCAGACTTCATTAGAAATATTTTTTAATTTAGTCTAATATAAAGCAAATTTTTTTTTTTATCTAATTTATTTTGGACTAAATGGACTTAAGATATATTAAGTGGACTAGTGTGTATTTTCAATTAAATTAAAATGAATAGAATCGGGTTCAAGATAGAAAGCCTTAGTGTAGAGTTTCTAAAAACTAGATTGAATCTCCAATGAATCTAAATCGGGAATTATCATATCTTTCGAATGTTAGATTTGTTAAGATTAAATCTATATCTAAAATGATCCAAAAGATTTAAATTTATAGCTTATAAATAGAGGACATGGGCATGTAAAAAATTCACGTTTTTCAATTCGCATTTCACATAGTCTCCCCCACAATTCATCTACTGTCTACACGTCCTGACCCTCATTGCTACACACCTACACATCCTAACCTTCACTGCTACACATCCCACTATCCTTTATCGATCACCCACTATTAGAACACTTCACTAATCATACACGCCCACTTGCATGTCCCATTATCCTTCACCAATCATACACGCCTACTTACATGTCCCACTATCCTTCATCAATCACTTACGATGCAAAATACATGCCAGCACATACATAAGCACCTACAGTCAAACACTACATATACTCCAACATATGCACACTGCTACACATTGCACTCATTTTACGCTTGCATTGTTTGATCACTGTACACACTTTACCATCATCTACAGTTCATCGTCTACTCACATACACTCACATATTATTTTCACAATCACTATCACACATAAGCACTCACGGACACTCGACACCACATACTATTCGCTGTTCAAGCATGATTGATCACGCAACAATTTACATGACATGGAATACATGCCAGCACATACACAAGCACCTACAATCAGACACTATACACATCTAACATACGCACACTACCACACGTTACACTCACTCTATGTTTGCACTATTTGATCATTACACACACTTGACCATCGTCTATAGTTCATTGTCCACTCACATATACTCATGCACTATTTTCACAATCACTATCACACATAAGCACTCACGAACACTCCACACCATGCATTGTTCGAGCATGACCGATCACGTGATAATTTATGGCACACGTCTATTGTCCATGGTTAGTTCATGACATATACGTCCACTTACACACACAATTTGACCCATTTAAGTAATTGAAAAATTATTTTAGCTAGTTATTTGTTTTTTTTTTAGTTAATCAATTTATTTTGCTCACTTGTTTTTTTTTAGTGCAAGTTTTTTTTAATAAATTTTGATAATTGTCATACCATTTTGCAATTTTTAGATAATTTGTAATTTTTTGAAATTTTAGTTAAATTGCATTGTTTTTTAACCCAAAATTGCATTTTCTTTTAAAGCTGCATATCTTTTCTTTAAGATTCATATTTTCACAGAAGATATGTATGATATGTATCTTAGTGTATTTTACATTTAGAATATAGAAAAAATAATTTTTGACATGTAGATTTAAAAAAAAAAATCTTAATTGAAGTCTTTTAAAAAAGATTTAATTAGTTAGGGTTTTTTAAAGTAGATTCATGAAGTTAGATCTTTTTAGGCACTTTTTTAAATAATAATTTGATAATTAACATAAATCTAGCTCTATTTTTAAATTAAAATGAATCAACCCACTAAATCTTTTCTAAAAAAAGAACTGTGTTGGTTTAATCCCAACTAGGGGGTATGTAGGTAATTCCGAGACAATCACAAAAAAGAAAAAAAAAATTTCTCTTTCTTGAAAATTCATAGTAAAAAATCAATAAAAAAATTCACTTTAGTTACATTTTTTCATATTTACACATATCTTAGCATTTCTAGAAAAATTATAAAAATAAAGCCCATTAGTTTTTTTTTTATCTTTATATGGTGACTTAGTCTTAATAGGTTAGCTATCGAGTTTAGATTTTCCGGTTTGATTTTCTGGTTTAATTTTCTAAAAAAAGAAATAATTTTTTAGAATATTTACAAACTAGTGGCTAGAAAACCCTAATTTCACTTTTTATTAACTTAACTAATTAGTAACTCCAATTTTTTTTTTATATATTTTTTAAAAACACTTTTTAAAAGAAAAATGTTTTTTCTTAATTTAATGTCGAGTAATTTATATTAAGCGAGCTAGGCTTGATATAAGTTAAATTAAGGAAAACCGAAATAGGGCTCGATAGAATTGACAACTTTATTGGGGACGCTTGGTAGGCCATCCATATAAAAGTAAGAAAATTAATTAATGGGCTTCATTTTTTTCATTTTTTTTATGTATATACTGTAATATAGTTATACTAATTAGGATTTAGTAACACAAGTCTCTAAGAAAAAAGCTTACCCAATGGGCCCCTTATTAGGGGATTTAAGGGAAATTTTTTTATCACTTGTGTGTTTAAATGTGGTCGGACTTGGGCCACCTTAGAAACCTAGGACGGCTTACTATTATGTAACCCTCGAGTCATTGGGATCTTTACCCCCACTTTATGGTGATAGGTAAGCTCACTTAAGCTTCGATGTAGCCTACTAAGCATTTCTCTTAGAATAACAGAGGCTACAGAGCTTAAGACCTATAGATCCTATCCTCCTATATCATTGTAAAATAAAAAGGGATTAGTAATTTTCAAATTATAGGAGCTAGAAAAGAACTATTATAACTCGCGACTAATTGGACTTTATTTTCAAAAGTGTACATAGGCTTTATTTAAAAAAAAAAAGAAAAAAATTTTAGAAATTCACACACTTATATATGTAAGTTTACGTGAACATTAACCACGGGTTTATAATAATTATATTCCTATGGTTTATTAATTATTGGTGTGTAACATATTGCATCACATGCGTGTGTAACATATTTCACCTCATTTATTTTATATTTTTAATTTTCATATTTATTTGTATATACTATCTTGTGTAATATATATGAGTTTTGTAGATTTTGTTTTATTTCATGAGTAATAGGTTGTATAACATAAGATTTAACATAAAAAGCATAAAATCATTAATATTTCCCTTGTACCATAATGTGCCAATGTTAAAAAAAAAAAAACTTCAATATCAACTTTTAAATCTTTTTTAGGGCATGTAATTATGCAAATTAACAACGATAAAGATTACTATGGAATTATTATTTTTTAAGGCTTTCGAACAATTTTTTTTTTTAGAAGAAATTTCAAAAATATATTTTATGATAAAAAGAACTAGTTTCATGATAATTTTTTTTACCATATCGATTTTTATTGTAATGCCTCACATGTGTCATATTGTTAGAAACTAACAAAATATAAAAAAAAATTAAAAAAATTAAAAAGATTTAACCATCAAATTTCCATTGCAAATTATTTTCCACTTAAGGTTATCAATTTTGTAAATGTATTAGTTCTTGTTCTTCGTGCTTATCCATTAAGTGTCACGGTCCCAATGGAGATTTCTCCATAAGTCGTCACCCTTGTACCATTTGTTAAATAAATTTCTCATTGTAAAATGATTTTTTCTTTTTTTATATCAACCTTGTAATATAATCGTCATCCTATATCCTCGATCATTAGTCCCAATGTTTCCATTTTTTTTTTTTTGTTTAGATTCATCAATGTAAGTATTAGGCTTCTATACCAAAAAATCAACATTGATTTTTTTTTCAATAAAAAGTTAAAAAAAAAAAGAATGGTTTTCAAAATTAAAAACTTGGTTTTTTTTTTTTAAAAAAAAAAGGAATGTAATGTTACTAACAAGAAGGGATTCTTGCAGGCTTTGAAAATTGCTTTTTAAGTGATTTGGCTAAACTTGAAGCCCATAATTTTTCATTGTCAAAACTAAGATGTTTAAATCTCTTGAATAAAGAATGGCCATAATAGACAAGGTTCTAAGCAAGCATGTGAAGCAAGTTGAGATCATGGCTCATATCTAAGCCTAAGGGCCTATTGACATATCATCTGAGGTAGACAAGTTTAAAGAGTTACCAATTTATGAACTCAATAATAATAACAAAGGCCTAAGGAAGGAATTGGAGTAAGAATTGACGAAGATGGAAGAAGAAATCTTTTAAAAAATTGAAGAGAAAATGAGAGCTCTAACGGATCACAATGTGTAGTATGATATAGTACAGTGTGATCTAGGCTTGACCAATGTGTGCGCTTTTGAAGACCATGAGTTATGCAAGAAGTTTAAGGTATCAAATTTCAAAAAGTATGATGGAACAGGTTGCCTTAAGCTCTACCTTAAGCTTTATGTTTGCAGGATGGCCCAATTCACCAAATATCTGTAGTTGATGATTTAATCTTTCCAGGATAGCTTAACTGGGTCGGTGTTGATTTGGTATGCCCAACAAGACTTAGTTGAGCTTGATACTTAGGATAAACTAGCTCAGGCCTTTTATCAGCATTATAAGTTCAATGAAGAAATGGCTCCTTCCTTGATGGATCTAAATGACATGAAAATAAAGCTGACCGAGTCCTTTAAGGAGTATGCCTAATGATAGAGATCTACAGCCACTTAAGCCATGGTATAATTGCTAGAAAATGAACTGATCAACATATATTTATCCACACATTAGGTGAACCTTATTATAATCACCTCTTAGGTAATACCGCTTCGACATCTACAAATGTAGTTGCAGTGGATAGTCGCGTTGAAGATGCCATTAAAGTAAGGAGATTGATAGGGAAGGGATCAACCCCGTTGGATTTAGAGGCCATTGTAAACACTACAATATCCTATCTAACAATATGCAAGCCTGATGCCCTAAGCACTGGCCTAAAGCTCATGGAAAATAAGCTAAGCTAGAAATCACTTAGAAGGAGCTTCACTCATATCCCTATTCCTATGTCTTAGGTTTATCATTGCCTAAAAGAAGAGGGTTTGTTACATCCTAAGACTCCAATACTAAGGTATAAACCTCAGAAATACGATCCCGATGCATAATGTGAGTACCACATGAGTCAGCAAGGGCATGCTACTAACCATTGTTAGGAGTTAAAGAATAAAGTCCAAGATTTAATTAACGAAAAATTTGTCTAATTGGACTTTGTTAGGGATCTAAGGCCCAAATTCCACATAGAGCCCATTATTAACATGATATAAGGTTTGGAAAAAGTGCTAGAGACAAATTTGAATTGTTAAGCCTAGGGTGCATGTTATTGTTAGGGTCAGGAAAAAAGGGTTGTTGCCCTAAAAGAAAAGTTATCATAGTTAGAAGAAAGACTCATGGGTACAAAAATGGCAATGGGTTATGTACTCAAGTAGCTTAGAAACTTAGATCCTAATATGAATAAGAAGTCACAACCTAAGCATGAGGATGATTCAGGGAAAGAGAAGTCAAGAATGAGTGCACCAATTGAAAAATCCTTAGATCAAAACAAGCCTGTCCTTAGCAAGAAGAGGTAACTTACATAGTTCAAGATTCCAATAATTGAAGTGTTCAAGCAATTAAGAGAAGCAGGGATGTTGGCATGTGAAAACCCAACAAAGAAGTACAAGCCAAGGGATCATGACCCTAACAAATGGTGTAAATATCATGTGGGCCAGGTAAAGCATACGATAGAAAAATACTAGAAATTAAAACATAAGGTATAAGATTTGATTAGTGCTGAAATTATCTAGCCAAGCTTTCTAGAGGCAAATAGGTCAATTAGCAATGGTATTCCTTCCCCAAGTTATGAAGAAGCATCAAACAAATAGCCTCCAACACCAAATATTAAAGGCTTATTACTATCATCTAATAAGGTAGCTTACCATTTGAATCAGTTGGGTATATCTCCAGGAGATCAATTCATTTGAAAGGACAAAGTTTGAAGGAGTGACAGAAATAGAGGCATGAAGTAGAGAAGAATTTTAGTTCCTACATTTATTTTATTTTTTTTCACTTAGGAGTTTGTAATGAATATGATTTATTTGAATAAAACAGTTTTCTTGTACATTTTTGTCATTAGCTCAATAGGGGTGTGTCATTCGCTTCTCACTAAATGAAACACTTTCTATAGATTTGGAATGAACGAAAATGGATAAAATAAATGTGAACTTGGAATTTAAAATTTTCTATAAAAGGGAATGATAACACATTACTTAAAAGGTTTAGGATGAAAAGAGGCAACCCATGTCTTAAACACTGACCTTAGATAAACATGAGCATTAAGCGATACAATTTGAGTAATTAAGCTCATTCCTTGAATGAAGTCTATCTTAAACATGGTATACATGTCAAAATGATATTAGACATTCATTTCATCATTCCTAAACACAGTTATCCCTTGCAAACTCATTTAAGCCTTTTAGGGATTTTTCTTAAAATTAACATTGCCTAGAACTACCCTACACTAAGGCAATTGAGAGGATAAGGTCATTAATTTAGAGAAAAGGAGTAAACTAATTTATGCTTGCCTTAGTTGTACCAATTCATGAGCAAATATTATCACAGATAATTAAATTTTTTTAGGATGAAGAAGAGCTTCAGACTATACTCACTTCACTCAGGTCCATACACTTATTCAAACACATCAAGCCTATAGATTTTTCCCAAACAATCCATGGCCATATACACTACTCCTAAGCTCATACTCTTCGAACTAAGGTTTTAAGACTTCAAATCCCATCAAGTGAAAACTTAGCAATGGAAGGTGATCACCTTAACGAAAAGAAGAAGAAGAAGAAGAAATGAAAAAAAAAAAATGAAAAGCAAGGAGATCACCTTAAAAAATGAGTGAAATTGCTAAAGTCTAAATTTTTCATGGTATCTAAAGGCTAAACACTTTAAATTCCCAAACCCAAAAACAAAGCCCTCATTTTATGATCCCACCTACTATACCAACCTTAATGAAACTCTTTTAACTAAAAAAATTGACTTATCTTTAGCAAAATTTTCTCATGAAACTACGGCAAGCCCATATTTAGTTTCTCATAGGTTCTTGGCTTGTAAACCTAGGATGAATTGTATATGATTTCTTTAAAATTGGTTGAAGTGCATTAATATCTATTTGCTCAAACTATTGACCAAAAGCCTTACATTGCAAACCTAGAAAAGACTTAAATGATTAACTAGAATATACCACCTACAAGATAAGTTGCAATTTTTGGAATTGATGTTGAGAGTGAAAACAGACTTATGAAAGTGCACGGAAGTCCTATTTAACTAAACATTTCAAGTAATGGTATCTATCCCTTTAGTGGAAAATCGAAGAACATCTGGGGGCTTTCTCAAAAACATGAATGGTTTTAACCTCAAGTTTGAAATAAGTGCTTCTAAAAAGTTCAGAGATCATGAATTATACTTTAGGAAACAAGACTAAAAAAATGAGTGATTAATGGGTAAGGGATAAGCCAACCCCTTATTTGTGATCTTTAGAGTCTTTAAGACTTTCTTACTTGTTAGCAACATAATTTTCCATCAAAGAGTGCTTTTTTCGAATTTCTTGAAAAAAGGAAAAAAGGTTTTCAAAAGAGAAATGGAACCTTCTTCAAAAAATTGTCAAGAGAGATTTCTTAAAAAAAAAAAGTCAAAATTTTCGAAGAATCATCAATATCCTCAAACTTATGTTTCAAATCAATTTGTCAAAACTCATTAAAGTCCTTGAAATTCTAAGATCACCAGCTCAAAAGAGCGCTATCCTATTTCTAGTTAGATTGCTTGCTTAGTAGAGTAACATCCAGTCCTTTTTCGGATCGCTTACTCAAAGAAGTGCTGTCCTATCCTTAGTTAGATCACTTGCTCAAAGCAGCGCTATCTTATCCTTACTTGGGTCGCTTACTCGACAGAGCGCCATCTAATCCCTTCCAAGATCACTTGCTCAAAGGAGCATTGTCCTATCTTTTGTTGGATCGCTTGCTCAGTAGAGTGCCATCTAATCCTTTCTAAGATCGCATGCTCAAAGGAGTATCATCCTATTCCTTATCGGATCGCTTGCTTATAGGAGTGCCATCCAATCCTTTCTAAGATCGCTTGCTCAAAAAAGTGTTGTCCTATTTATTTTTGGGTCGTTTGCTCAAAGGAGCACTATACTATTCATTTCTAGGATTGCTTGCTTAAAGGAGTGTCGTCCTATCTTTAGTTGGGTCATTTCTAGGATCGCTTGCTTAAAGGAGCACTGTCGTATCTTTAGTAAGGTTACTTGCTTAGTAGAGTGTTATCCAATCCTTTCTAAGATCGCTTGCTTAGAGGAGCACCATCTAGTCCTTTCTATGATTGCTTGCATAGTGGAGCGTCATCCTATGTGTTATCAGATTACCTGCTCATAAGAGCATTTTCCTATTTTTTCCCTAATAAAGTGTCATCCTATCTTGCTTTCAAAAGATCTATCCTTTCGAGCAATAAATCCTCAAAGAGATCTATCCTCCTGAAGATACCCGACTTTTCAAGTCAGGACCTTATTTGTCTGATATTTAAAGTCTTTACCCTATCAATTCAAGTAAAGACCCAGCAAAAATGAGTGTTTTTTTTTTTTTTGTCTTTATAGCAAAATTTTACAAACTTTCCTACAAAGAGGGGTAGTTGTAGATACCCTATTTTTGCTACTTTTTATTTTCAGTCTCTTTTCACTTTTGGACCAAGTTTACAAAAAAATAAAAAAGTTGAATAAAAATAGAAAAAATATAAATAATAAAAAAACGAAAATTGAAAGGAAATAAAAAAAAATAAAGTATCAAGTCGAGTCAAGTCAAATTGTTTAAGGTTGGATCAAGCAAAGATGTACATTCAATTTAATAAATTTTGAGTCGAGCTTTATTAGAAATATTTTTTAGTCCAGTCTAATATAAAGCAAAAATTTTTTTATCTAATTTATTTTAGGCTAAATGGACTTAGGATTTATTAAATGGGTTAGTGTGTATTTTGGGTTAAATTAAAATGAACTGAATCGGGCCTAAGATAGAAAGCCTAAGTAAGTGTATGGTTTCTAAAAACTAGATTGAATCTTCAATAAATCTAAATAAAATATTATCATATCTTTCAAATGTTGGATTTGTTAAGATTAAATCTATATCTAAAAATATCTAAAAGATTTAAATTTATTGCTTGTAAATATAGGACATAAGCATGTAAAAAATTCACGTTTCACATAGTTTCCCCTACAATTCATCTACTGTCCACACATCTTAACCTTTATTGTTGCACACCTATATGTCCTGGCCCTCATTGTTGCATGTTCCACTATCCTTTATTGATTACCCATTATCAGAACACTTTGCCGATCATATACGCCTACTTGTACATCCCACTATCCTTCACCAATCACTTAGGATGCAGAATATACGCCATTACATACATGAGCACCCATAATCAGACACTACACACACTTTAACATACGTGTACTGCTACATGTTGCACTCACTCCACTCCTACACTGTCTGATCACTGCATATACTTCACCATCATTGACTCACATACACTCACGTACTATTTTCACAATCACTATCACACATGAGTACTTATGAGCACTCCTTACCATGTATTGTTCGTTGTTTGAGCACAACTGATCACGCAACAATTTATAGCGCACATCCATTGTCCATGATTAGTTCACAACACACACGTCTGATCACATATACGATTTGACCTGTTTAGGTAATTGAAAAATTATTTTAGTTAGTTATTTGTTTTTTTTTTTTAGTTAATCAATTTATTTTACTAACTTGGTTTTTTTTAGTGTAGGTTTTTTTTAATAAATTTTAATAACTGTCATGCCGTTTTGCAATTTTTAGATAATTTGTAATTTTTTGAAATTTTAGTTAAATTGCATTGTTTTTTAATCCAAAATTACATTTTTTTTAAAAGTTGCATATCTTTTCTCCAAAATTCATATCTTCGTGGAAAATAAGTATCAATGTACCTTACATTTAGGATTTAGAAAAAATCATTTTTGACATGTAGATATTTTAAAAAAAAATAAAAAATCTTAATTGAAATTTAGAAAAAAAAAAAAGATTTAGTTAGTTAGGGTTTTTAAAAGTAGATTCGTGAAATTAGATCTTTTTAGGTATTTTTTTAAATAATAATTTGATAATTAATGTAAATCTTGCTCGATTTTTAAATTAAAATAAATCAACCTACTAAATCTTTTCTAAAAAAAGAACTACATTGATTTGATTCTAATTAACGAGTACATAGGTACTTTTGGGGTAATCATAAAAAATAAAAAAAAAACTTTTTTTTTCTTTTTCTTGAAAATTGGTAATAAAAAATCATAAAAAAAATTCATTTTAGTTACATTTTGCATATTTGTACATATCTTAGAACTTTTAGAAAAATTATAAAAATAAAGCCCATTAGTTTTTTTTTTTTCTTTTATATGGTGACTTAGTCTTAATAAGTTAGCCACCAAGCTTAGATATTATGATTTAATTTTCTAAAAAAAAATAATAATAACCTTTTAGAATATTTGTAGACTAGTGGCTAAATTAGTATTTTTCCACCCAAAAACCCTAATTTCACTTTTTACCAATTTAATTGATTGGCGACTCCAGTTTTTAAAAATATTTGTTAAAAGAAAGGTGCTTTTCTTTAATTTAATATCGAGTAATTTATATTAATTGGGCTAGGCTTAATATAACTTAAATCAAGGAAAACCGAAATAGAGTTGAACAATATGCTTAGTTAGAAAGATAAGGAATAAAAAGATTAGGCCATATACTACTTAGGTGAAAAGTTTATGGAGGAGGAACAGAAATGTTCTGGAATAGAAAGAACGTGTTATGCTTTAGTCTAGGTCATGCATCGACTTAGACAATACACACTCTATTACCAAAATTGAATTGCTAACTTAACATGATATCTTGAAGTATTTGACAGAAAAGCCAACCCTAATTGGCAGGGTCTTAAAGTGGCAAATGTTGCTATTAGAGTTTGACATCACATATGTGAACCAAAATTCAATTAAAGGGCAAACCTTAACAAATCAACTAATAAAAAATCCCCTTGAAGATACTCTCCAAGAAATGCAAGTCAAATTTCTTGATGAGGATATCTTGGTAGCTAAAGGTAATTTTGATAAAGAGAAAGACGAATAGCTCTCGAAATGGAAGATATTCTTTGATGGAGATGCTAATGTATTTAGATGTGGAATTAGGGTAATACTAATATCCCCTAAAGGTATGCAATTCACAATGGTTATAAGACTTGTTTTCCCATATACCAACAATTGTTGAATATGAGACATGCATTATGGGACTTAAAATGGCCTTAGATGAATAGATTCAGAATTAGAAGTATATGGGGATTCTTCGCTCATTATTGGCCAGGTTTGAAGAGAATATAAAACGAATGATCCTAAACCGATACCTTACTACTAACACTTGACTGAATTAGTGGAGAGGCTTGAAGAAATTACGTTCACTTAAGTTCTGAAGACTTAGAACCAATTTGCTAATGCATTGGCCACTTTAGCATCCATGATCCAAATATCTAGTGGGGTCGAAATTCAGCCACTCAAAATTGAAGTTAAAGAGAAGCTTGCTTTCTATCTGGCAATCTAAGATGTACATGATGAAATCCTTGGTACCATAACATCAAAATATTCCTATAACAAGGCATGTATCTCAATAAGGTTGAGAAAAAGGACAAAAAGACAATTAAGAGGTTAGTTACCTACTTCTTAATAAGTACATCCACTTTGTACCAGTGATCGTTTGACGGTACGCTTTTAAGGTGTATAGATGATAGAGAAGCCAAAGTTTTGATGAAGAAAGTATATAAAGGAATATGTGGCCCCTGATGAATGGCTACATGCTTGCTAAGAAGATTATGAGACTAGGATACTATTGGTCGACTATGGAGGGTGATTGCATTAAGCATGTCAAGTACTATCACTTGTGCCAAGTTTATGCGAACAAGATAAATGCTCCGCATTAAGAATTACATATACCATTTGCACCATAGCTATTTTTAATGTAAGGTATAGACATCATCAACCTAATCACTCTGAGGGCATCCAATAGTCATCGTTTCATACTAGTCGTAATTGATTATTTTAGTAAGTGGGTTAAAGCCTCACCTTATTCAAGTGTTACCAAAGAAGTAGTGGTCAAGTTCATCAAGAGAGATATCTTAGCTTGATATGAGAATCTAGAGATAAAAATTATTGATAATGGCACAAATCTCAACAACAAGCTTATGTCAGAGTTATATTAACAATTGAAGATCATCTATAAGAACTCTACTCCTTATTGACCCTAAATGAATAGAGTCATCAAAGCAACTAACAAAAATCTTAAAAGAATAATTGAAAAGATGGCTATTATACTCATAGCCTATCAAACTTCTATCAGCACATTAATAAGGGCAATACCTTACTCCTTAGTATATGGCACTAAAGCGGTATTACCAGTAGAAGTCAAGATCCCATCTCTTAAAGTGCTATCAGAAACTCAATTAGATGAGGTTGATTGGGTGAAGAAGCTCATTAAGCATTTGAATTTGATTGATGAAAAAAGATTAACAACCTTATGTCACAATCAATGCTATCAATAAAGAATGACTCAAGCTTTTAATAAAAAGGTACAGCCTCAAAACTTCAAAAAAGGTGTTATAGTATTGAGAAAAGCTCTCCCCAATGTACAAGACCCTAGAGGAAATTTTGTTTCAAATTACAGAAGTCCTTATATTATGAAGTGAGTGCTATATGGAGGGGCTTTAATTTTAACACAAATGGATGGTCTAAAGTTGAGGGACCGTATAAATGCTAATGCAGTAAAGTTGTACTACCTATGAAAATCAAAGGAAATTCTTACTTGCAACACAAAAATGCTAGTGATCTTAAATATTACTATGGTTTAATTTTTATTCTCTATAAGTAAAGTTGGTGTACCTAGCAATTGTCGACATTGAAATGACATCTATCACTTTTCCCGCTCTATCAAAAGGCCCTATCTCTTACTTCACTCAAATAAGACCCATACACTATAAACATGAGAAAAGAGGAAAGCGAGCTATAAAACATTGATAATTAACAAAACTCTTTTAAATAATATATTACGAATTGATCCTCTTCGAGAGGGAGATTTGTTATCTATTTTTCAAGGTAAAGCAAAATTTAGATGAGCAAACACCTCATGGTAGATATTCATTGGCCTGGGACAAAGGCTTGGGTCTAGCTTAAAGAACCTAAAAGGAAGTTCATTTGAAACCAAAAGGAATTGATGAGTGGAATCATTCACTTTTCTATCTGAGATGGAATTTTGTGTCGAGTTGATTTTCATAATTTTTCAATAATGAGGGCACCAACAAGCCTTATATGTACCATGCGAAGACTAGTTGTGTTGACGATAGGAAAACCATTGTCTCTAAGAGGTTTGAATCTACTTCAAAGAATGAGTTAGCTAGTTTTGATCTGACTTTTTAAGAAAAAGCTTAACAGTTTGGGTGATATCGACAAAGCTAGGTAAGTACTTTTACATATTTTAGCATATTGGTTTTGAAGCATTGCATTTGCATTAAATCACTTTTCCCCTTTTTTTCAATCGCCTTAGGGTCTTAGCTAGTCGGTAGGGTACTTCTCTTTCTTTTAGGGTCTTAGCTAGCCGGTAGGGCACTTCTCTTTCTTTAAGGGTCTTAGCCAACCCATAGGATGTTTCCCTCTCACTAATTTCCTTTAAGATTCTTAGCCAACTCATATGTTACTTCCCCTTTGCCAATCTTTCTTAAGGTCTTTAGCCAGCTCATAAGAGCGCTTCCCATTCCTCAATGTCTCCTTTAGGGTTCTAGCCAACTCATGAAATGCTATCCCAACTCAAAAATCCTTCAAGAGTCTAGCCAGCTCCTAGAGCGTTATCCCATGTTTAATTCATTTTTAGGGTTCTAATAAGCTTATAGGGCATTATCTCATCTTACATCTCCTTTAGGGTTTTAGTGAGCCCATAGGGCATTTCCCATCACCAATCTCTCTTTATTGTTTTAGCTTACTCGTAGGGCCCTTCCCTTCATCAATTTCTATTAGAGTTTTAGTAAACTTATAGGGCACTTCCTGTTTACCGATCTCTCCCAATGCCTTAGCCAACCTATAGGGCTCTTCCTCTTTTCTAACCGGCTTTCAAGCTTTAGCAAGCTAGGAGCACTTTTTTCCCGCTTAGGTCAGTCAACTTAGAGGAGCACTTCCAGGTTTTAAATCGATTCTTATTTAGGGTTAGTTGTCTCTTAAGATTGCTAGTCCCTTAGAGATACTTTTACCTAAGATAGTTAACTTAGAGGAACACTTATAGGTGTCAAATCAACTCTTATTTAGGGTTGCTAGTCCTCTAAAGACGCTTCCGCCTAGGTTAGTCATCTTAAAAGAGCACAAACATGTTTTTTAAAGCCGATCCTCCTTTAAGGTTACTATTCCCCTAATAACACTCCTACCTAGTTTAGTTAACTTAGAAGAGCACTACTAGGTTTCTATCGATTTATCATTTAAGGTTACTAGTCTCCTAGTAACACTCCTGATTAGTTTAATCAACTTAAAAGAGCATTACTAAGATTTTATCAATTTATCATTTAAGGTTACCAATCCCTTAGTGAAACTTTCGCCTAATTTAGTCAACTTAGAAGAGCACTACTAGGTTTCTATCAGTTTATCATTTAAGGTTGCTAGTCCCCTAATAACACTTCTGCCTAGTTTAGTTAGCTCATAAGAGCACTAATAGGTTTCTATTGATTTATCATTTAAGGTTGCTAGTCTAGCTAGCTCATAAAGCATTACCGTTTTACGGTTATTGCTAGCTCACGAGGTACTACCCTCCTTTTAATTTCATTAGGGTTCTTGCTAGCTCGTAAGGTGCTACCATCCATTTCCATTCAATTTCATTAGGGCTCTTGACAGCTTTTAGGGCACTAAACTTCATTCAATACCATTTTAGGGTCCTTGCTAACTTACAGGGCATTACCCTTTACCTTAATGTCACTTTCAGGGTTCTTATTAGCTCTTAGGGCGCTAGCCCGCACTCAATGTCACTTCAAGGGTCTTGAGCTACTTCCCTTTCTTCAAAACTTTTTCTTCTCTCGAACAACTCTTAGAGGGTCACCTCTTAAAGTGCCATCTTTCTCTTTAAAATGCTCATTCACATCTAATAAATCCTTAGTAGATCAAGCTTAGGATAGCTAGTAAGTTATAGCATTTCTTAGGGCAAATTCATTCTCAAGGCAAAAATAGTGTCTCTTTTTGTTTTTTTGGCAAAGTTTTACTTAAACTTTATCACAAAAATAAAACTTTATCACAAAAAGGGATAGCCATAAAAACACTTTTTTTTCCCCTACTATAGTTTTAGAATTTAAAAAAAAAAAAAGGGAAAAAGAGTCCTAGTTCAAAAATACAAAAAAATTAGAAAATATAAAAAAAATACAAAAAATAGAAAATTGAAAGGAAAAAAAAACACAAAAAATTCATAAAAATAAAAATTGGAAAACAAATAAATGAAAAAATAAAAAAATAAAAAGCTATATTTTTTTTAGGAAAATAAAAAATAAGAATTTCTTATTTTTAGGAAAAATAGCTTTTCAAGAAATTAATTTGTTTTTAGGAATTTAATTCTAAAGAAAAATAAGATTCTAAAATTATGTTAAGTCTTTAAGTAGATTAGTTCATTTTAGGTCTTTGTCTTTTTACAATAAGTCAGGTTTCTTTTTTGTTTAAATATGCTTTAGTTGCATAACATTTTAAGGCACCAGTTAATAGCCTAATTGATACAATACTTGGTCTTGGTAAAAGGAATAAGCTAGAAATCTTGGGTTCAATTCTCATAGTAAGCACTTTGAGCCTTTTCCTTTTTGTCCCACCAATTTACACACATGTTATCAATGACATGTGGCAATTTCACATTGGATTATGTGAAGTATCCTTTTTCCTCCTCTTTCTTTTCCTTTCCTAAGTTTTCACAACACATTCCCAACTCAGTCTCTCCTCTTCTTGGCCTTTTTTTAACCCAATTTTCTTCATAATTTCACCAAATTAATAGTGGAATCAAGAAAAACACTTGGAGTACTTTGTATTGTGCCCAAGAACTTAACTAGATTCACTCATTTAGATACTCAAATAGGTTATAGAAAATCAAGAAAAACTTTAAAACCTGGATTTTTCTTCACATTCCTTTTCTTTGATTCGAGTTTCCCCAATCAAAACCGAAGCTTTTAAGTATGTTTTTAAGTAATAACGAAGATCGAAGGATGCATTTTGACCTATTATTCATTCAAATTGTAGCAAGTTGCATCTACTTTCAAATTAAATTTCAGTCAAAACCCATTAACTCAAGAATTCCTTGACCTTCCAATCTTAAATTGAGCTAGAAAAGTATAAAAGGGGAACTAAGATTTAGTTTTCAATCATTAGCTTCTACCCCCATACACTTGAATACCTACTTTAAGCTCTTTCTCTCTCTAGTCACGAGTCCCATCTTTCTCTTTAACCACTTTCGAAACTCGAGACCACCTTCACGAGATTCTCCATTTCCTCACCTCTCTAACCTAACTAACCTCATTATTAGCCGTACCCTCCACTACTACAAACCAACAAGCTCCACCAAGAAACCCTAACCACTAAGCAACCTTTCAAAAACCACCTGTTTAGACGCTTCTCGAGCTAAACTGACACCATAGATGACTTTTAGGACCTAAAACCCCCCAATTGAAACCTCCTTTCACAATTAGCTATCACCACAAGCCTAGACGACCATTAACACCTTCAGCCCAATTTTGTACCACCCCTAAATGGCCACCATCGATCAAGGCATCTTTCTTACCCCTGTATTTGCCAATCAAAAAGACATGAAAGCAACTTTTCCCATCAATTTGTTGCAAAATCTGCCTATGAGCAGCTCCCTCGTACTGCTGCTGTGCATCCCCAGCTGTAACACGAACACTTGGATCTGAATCAATTTGAACTACCTAAGAACTGACCATTTAACTCGCATGCTTACCCATGCCCCTAATCCACACTCCATCAATCTGACCTTTTCCTTATTTATTGCATATTTATTTATTTATTTTGTTTTTTACATTTCTATTATAATAAGAAACAAAAAAATCCAAATAAAAAATGAAAACAAAGGAAAAAAAAGAGAGAAAAAATTCAAAAAAGAAAGGAAAGACATTTTATTTATTTATTTTTCAACCAATAATAATAATAGTAGGTGAAAAAACGACTAAAAAACGATTTATGACTTAGAAAAATGGTGTCAAAAAAAAAAAAACTAATGGAAATCCATTAACAAGCTCTTTTCAAAATTAGGATTCATTTTGGAATTTTTCAAAAGAATATAAACATTTAAAAATTAAGACCCTTTTAGAATCTTTCATAAATAAAATAATTTGATAAAAACGTAATCCTGATCCATTTTTATAATTTAAAAGAAATCAACTCACCTAAATTTTTCTCCAACGAATTACAAAAATTTGATCTTAAATAGTAAATACATAGATATTTATATGAATTTACAGGGTGACTTAAAATGTGTAAAAAAATTTCCCCCTTTTGTAAGTAATTTTTCAATTTCTTTATTTTCGTAAGTAGATATAATTTTATTTATTTAATTGTAAATTTGAATAAATGGGTACATTGAAAAATAAATTTAAACTTGAAAAGTTAAAATGGTACTTGTTAGTATTTAATAGAGTAGCCTTCAAACTAAAAAAATTTGGTTTGCTTGAAATTTTTTTTGAAAGTTTTCAAAAATATAGGGTAGTAGATAAATTGGAATCGACCTACTTAATTGGTTCTAATTTAATCAGCATTTTCAATTCTACTGAGTGGTAACTCTAAAAAATATTTTTTAGAAATGTGGAAATTGGATTTCCTTTAACTTTAGTCAAGGGTTTAAACTAAATAGGCATACAGTTTGCTTTAAATCAAATTAAGGGAAATAAATAAAAAACCGAAAAATTAATGCTCAGCAATTTTTCTCCAGATTCTTTGACATTTTACATTATTAGTAGGGACCAAATTATGGCTTATGTCCTACCAAGTGTTTTTTTTTTTTCTTTGTCAGACTTCTTCTCTTGGAAAAAGCAACCAAATGCTTTGTACATGATGAATGTAAAAGAAAAAAATATTTGTTTAGTCATGATTTACTTTATGAAATTCGTATTGAATTACTTTACTTGACAATATCAACAACAAAAGAGTTTTTTTTTTTTTTTGCTAATCTATCATTTTAAAAACAAATAAATATATGATTGACAAATTATACTAAAATAAAGTTCATACATTGTAATCCATAGAAGTTTTACAGGTAGTGGACATAAACAAGGATTGGAAAAATGTAAATGAAATTCAATACTTCACAAATCTATTTGCGAGTTCATTTCAAAAGCTAGCAAAACTAGTTTAAAAATATTTAAACTCCCATATCTTAAGTAAGTATTCATAGCATCTAAATTTAATAACCATTTGTTAAATTAGATCTATTTAAATTAGTTCCTAAATCTTGTTTCCCACTATGGTATTCTTTTTCTTTTTATATATTAGTTATATTCAAAACTCTGTAATTACTATAAAGGCACCTAAAGTACTCTTTCATGTTAGCATTCTTAATGAATAATTTCATAACATATTTGATAAACTACTTCCATAGGACTTCATATTAAATAATTTTGATGAATAATGTGTATTTAGAGGTTTTAGCTATGTAGGAAATAATATTTATAGTAGCTAACATAAAGTTCTTGCAACCTTTTTTTTTTTTTTTTTAAGGGAATGGAGAGTAGCTAATCATCTTCTACTGTAGTTTGTACAAAGAATGATCTTATGTGGGAGCATTTTAGTTTGTCTACTAATGATAAGGGGAAGAAGGTGTTTATTTGTCTTTATCGTGGATCTAATTATCATGGTAGAAGGATCGATAGGATGAAGTATCATTTGGTTGAGATTCATGGCAACATAGCATCTTGTAAAAAGGTTCTAAGTGAAGTTCAAGAAAAAATGGTAGCATATCTTAAAGCCTCTAAGCTAAAGGATTAAGACTCTAATGAAGCTCAATATACTAAAATTGAAGACGATGAAGATAAAGAGTTGGATACTTCATCAAAGCCACCAAAATAGAAAAGGAAGGCAAGTATTAATAAATATGTGGTCAAGAGCACTGCTACATCGTCCCAACTAAGTATCAAAAGCACATTAGTTGGTAAGTAAGTTGTTCAAAGGGAAGACATGGCATTTGCTAGATGGTTTTTTCATGCATGCATTCCTTTTAATACTTTAAAATCACCTTATTTTCAACTTACATTAGACGTTATTGTTGCAATTAGTAGTGCATATATGGGGCCATCTTATCATGCCATGCATATTCAGTTATTATAAGATTGCAAAAAGGAGGGCCAATTGCTTATTGATTCTTATATAAGTAATTGGGCTAAATCTAGATACATAATAATGGGAGACGGTTAGACAGATCAAAGACAGAGGACTTTGATTAATTTTTTGGTATATTATCCTATTGGGATGACATTTGTGAAGTTGATTGATGCATTAGATGTTAATAAGGATGCCCAGAGTCTTTGCAATATGTTCTTAAAGATGGTTGAATGGATTGAACCTTCTAATGTGGTCCATATAGTAACTGATAATGCAAGTAACTATTTCATAGTTGGGAGATTGCAACAAGAGAGATATGATCATATATATTGGTCTCCTTGTGTAGCATGTTGTTTAAATTTGATGTTAAAAGACATTGGTAAGATGGATCATGTAAATGAACTTACAAATCATGTTTCCAAGGTAACCATTATCTTGGTTAAGAAAAAGAAATAGTTGGAAAGAAATTATTGGTCTAGGAGTTACTCGATTTGCAGTTATTTTCATTACTTTAACAAGTATCTATGAACATAAGTACGACTTGCAAGCTCTAATAACAAGTAAACATTTCACAAGTCATAGGCTATCTAAATGTGCTACTAGAAAAGCTTTTAGTGCCATTGTTTTAGATAATAAATTTTAAGAAAAGTGTTTGCTTATGGTGAAAGTTACAGCTCCTATTGTAAGACTTTTATACACTGTGGATGTTGATGAAAAGCCTTCTCTTTGTGCTGTTTATGAAGGCTTTTCTAAGATTCATAAGGGGATCATATCCCTTTTTAAAAATAGACAAAAATTATACGGTCCTTACATCAAATTTGTAGGTGAGAGGTAGGATAAGTATTTTCATTGTGGTCTCCATGTTGTTGCTTATTTTTTGAATCCAACCTTTGCATATGAAGAAACTTTTGAAGAAAATGCAAAAATTATGCAAGGCTTTTTTGATGTTCTAGAAAAGAAAAGCATATGTAGTGAGAGTGACAATGCATAAGTGATTAAAGATATCAAATTATATCGTAAAAGGAGAGAAGGTTTTGGTTAAGATGTAGCTATTAAATTGACTAAAATAACACAACGTAGTGCATGGTTTCTATAATTTGCAATTATTTTCCTTATATTTAGTTTTTTTTTTTCAATTGTCTAACTTATTTTATAGATGATTAGTGGAGGTTATTTGGTTATAGTACTCTTGTTTTGCAAAAATATTGTTATTCGTATCTCAAGTCAAATAGCTTCTTCTTTAGAATGTGAATGAATTAGAGCTTCTTTAAGCACATTCACACAAAGAAAAAAAAAGGAAGAAACAAATTAGAGTCCCAAAGGCTAAATGATCTTGTCTATTAACATACAATTTGCGTTTAAAGAAAAAGGGTGTCTAAATTGTTTTATGTAACAAAAAATACCTAACTCACATACCTTTTAAATTGAACATGCTAATTACTTCTTTGTTTGCTTTTTCTCTTTGGGTTTTTAGGCATCAACATAAGAAAAGAAATTATGATCCAATCAATTATGATTGTATCGATAAGACAAATTTTTGGATAGTGGAAGAAGAAGAAGAAGAAGAAGACTTACCTCTTGAACTTAATTTTGATGACATTATGGGGCAAGTAATATATGAAGATGATGCCACTCTCATTATAGTTGATAATTTTACTTAAGGTTAGTGATGTATCTCTAAATTATTTATTATTTAATAAGTATAGTCTAGAATATAAATTTTCCTAACATTAGCTATTTTTAATTCCTTCCAAATGACAAAGAGATTGAAGCAGATGTGACCTTTGAATCAATTGGAGATCAAATCAATATTAAGAAAATCTTTGAATCAAATGAAGATCACAATGACGTTGATTAAAATTTAGAGCTTGAATTGTTAGCTGAGATTGTGATTTTGAGTTTTGGATATACAATGCTTAGGTCCTAATACCATTCTTTAAATTAGTTTATATTTTAGATTATGTGGACCTATATAACATTTAGGGCGTATGTTTTGTGTTAATTTAATGGCTAATGGATCGATTTGAACCAATTATGGATTTGGTCGTGTAATTTTAAATTTATTAGTCTTCTAAAATGAAAATACGACTCATATTTTCATTTTTCTTTGACCCCGGTACAACCTTTGGTTAAACTTGGTTTGACCCTTTGACCCTTAAACCCTTAACCCTTTCACATGGTAGGTTAACCCCTTAAGTTGGGTCAAGCAACATTGGTTAAGAAGAAGGACACTGGTATGAGACTTTATATAGATTACTGAGAGGTAAATCGAGTTACAATAAATAACAAATATCCATTTCCTAAAATTGATGATTTATTTGATCAGTTGCAAGGAGCTTAAGTGTTTTCTAAGATTGATTTGAGGTTCGGTTACCATCAGTTGAGGATTAAAGAGGAGGATATATAAAAGATGGCTTTCAAGTTAAGATATGGGTGCTTTAAGTTCATAGTAATGCCTTTTGAGCTCAATGATATTCGTATTACACCTTTTAGTACACTAAATCTTCTTGTTCTTTAGAGTTTTCAACTGGGTTATAAGTGAAATAAGCTATTATTGTTGTGTACATTCAAGTGATAGCTTATTTGAAAGTATAAGGTAAGTGTAATGAAAGTTTTTGAAGTTAAACTTGGTTTTCTCTTTGGTTTAGTGTTATGAAGAAGTTTAACTTGAGATTCTATTGAAGATTTAATATGAAATTAAGTATTATACAAACTGTAGGTAGTGTATAGCTTCATTTTCATATTACACTAAGTGTTTGGAGTATTTCAAGTTAGTTCCTTCAGTATTCTTTCATAATTTCAGATATTGAATTGAGAATTTGCTATTCGAGGTTGAAAATGGGAGTTTCAGTGGAACCATAGTTGTCAAAATTGCGATTTTACCCATACGATTTTACCCATACGATTTTACAAGTTTACAATTTTAAATGGCTCTTTTAAATTAACTCAGGTGTAGAATCTTTTTTGGTATAAAAACTTACGTTTTTAACTGAGTTTATATAAAAACTCTGTAGAAACTTACGTTTTTGACTAAATTTACCGATTCTACATATCTGAGTTGAATGGACTAAAAAATTAAAGAAAAAAAAAATACAACTAGCTTTTTACAAGCCATCAATTATTAAGGCATTACAATGTTTATTTTATCTTATTTTAATTTTTTACCTCTTTCTTTCTCTCTCAATCTCTTAATTTATGTTTATGGTTTTTATTTAAGTTTCGGCTCTAATAACAAAGTTTATAAGGAAAACTACATACTTTATTTTATATTATCAATAATTTAAAATGAATTGAAATATTTTGTTCTTTTTAATTTACAACTTTTTTTTTAAAAAAAAAAAGGGTAAAAGTTTAGTTTCAACTCTATTTGTCATTTTTCCGTATATGTTAGATTATATATTAAGAATTTTTATGGAAACAAAAACTTAATTTTTTCATTTTTTTTATTTCCATTATGTATTTCAAGTTTTGAACAACTATTATAAGTATATCAGTAATTTTTTAAAACTATTTTACATAAGTTATAGAAACTTATATTTTCACGTTTCGATTTTACGTTTTGATTTTACAGATCCTCTAATGATTCTAGATAGAATAGATAGAATCATGAGTTTGACAACTTTAAGAGGAACCTTAAGGTTGTAAATCCTTAGTTCAGTGTACCTTAATATGAGAATTGGAAGTGTATGGGTTTAGATAAGGATTTGAACATTTTTTTGTTTGGGTTTGAAGGGAGTTCCGTTTTGCAATTTTTACAGAATAGAGTAAGGCCTCTAGACGCCTTGTCTTTTAACATCTAGATGCTAAGCCTCTATATTAGAGTAACGTTCATATGTTGTTCTTTATAGCATTCAGATGCCATGTCTTGTTTTAACCTTTTTTCTTTCCAAGTTGGTTTTCGATCAAATTTTAGCTTAACTAATTCCTTGTTTAGCCTTTTCACTTCCAAAAGCTTAGATCTTTAATCGAGAAATTGAAGTTTAAGAAACAATTTCAAGTGATTCCATGGTTGGCCTAAGAGACATAATTTAGTGAGTTGAGAACCTTGCTTGAGAAGTATGATTGGGAGATGAGTATTTAAGCTAATTGCTTTGTCTTTGGGTTAAGTTTTGGATTTTTTTACTCTAGCTTTCTCTTGTCAAGGCTATTTACTTGTTAATGATTTAAGTACGTGGTGTTGGGTAATTGCTTGTACTTGTTAGGACTTAAAATGTAACTGCACTAACTCATATACAACTTAATTGATCTAATTTGTTGGTTATGCTTGATTGGCTTACTTTGGGGGCCACCATGGTAGATCCTTAGAGGTGCAACTATTAATTATATGACAGGTTTCCCTAGTGGATTTTTATATAAGATAACATAGCTAGAATTTTAGGATTTATAGACTCTAGACCTGAATGTGAAGGACTTAAAGAAAACCTATATATATATATATATATATCCATTTACATATTTGGAAAAAGATCATGGTATAACGGAGTTATGTCCTTTGATGTTTATGGATTTAAACTAAAGATTACTAATTGATTGCTTGCTTACTTTTGATAGAGTTGTATTGTATGTATGTGCAGGCTTTAGTGTAGCATTTGTTTGTGTTTGTATACTCGTATTAAGCTTTAGTTTATCCTTATTCTTTTTTAGGTATAAGATCAGATGGCTATCTTATTTATAAGGAGTCAATAGAGGGTTTTGAGTATCTTTATTATTATGATGATTAGAGTTGAGATGAGTTATGTATTTATCGAAGATATGTTATGTTGTATTAAGAGTCATGTTTTATCGAAGAGATAGACTCCTTTTACTATATTATGTGGGTTTCAGTTATTCTGAGGAGATTAACTATTATTAACTTATCCTATGTTTTAGCAGTTATGAATCGATATACTCTTGAACTATTGTGCTAGTTAATCTATATTTTATGAGGATTTGAGTAAATGTAACTACTTACTCCTTTGTAGATTTTTTTTTTTTATATATTTACATTTGTTGTATGGTTATGTTATGAATACACTTTGTTGGATTTAAAAGTTTTAGCATATTGTGAGTTAGCTATAGTATGTGATGAGTTATAACATTTATTTAGAGTCTTGAGGCAATAGAGTAGATAAGGTGACTTTGTTTCTATACATGATATCTACAAGTGTAGTTTAATGTTATGTAAAAAATAATTAAAAATAAGTTTATTATTATTATTATCATTATTATTTTTATTTTGACATTCTCAACAACTAACAGGTCTTGAGAAACTTCCTGGTAAATTGTAATTCGTAATCCAATATTTATTTTCATGTTTGAAAGTTCACTTGCAAACTCTCCACCTGCAGACTCATATCACTCGTTTCGTTGCTGTCGAAAAAATTCCCAAATTCTAAGGCGGGATATCACATTCAGAATCCCTTATCACGATTGAATCGAATTGAATTCAATCAAAGATGAACCCAGACTCCATTAATGAATTCATTAGAAAGGAAGTCCCCGATTGGGATGACGAACTTGCAGCAACCGCCCGATTTAAAGCCTTCAGTGGCCAAAGATCCGATTGGGACTCCAAGTACCAATTTTGGAAACATTTGATCGTCAAAATTGCCCGACACTTATCTCTTCTCATCGTTCACTCCTCTCAGGTAATGAAAAGGTACTCTCTTGATGTTTCTTTGTATATTTTTGGTTGTTTTACTGAGGAAATCTGTTTGCTTTGTGATTTGTAGATAAAGAATGAGTGGTTTAATAGAGGTGGATTGACTCCTTTATGCATTGATCATGTGTTGGTGAGTTGTTATTGTTGTTGGTCCTTTTTAGTTTGCAAAGTTATGGAACTTGTTAGATAGTTGCTCTTGGAGTTTGATGCAGATCGGTATCGGTAGCGGTTCGAGTTTTTGGGTAGTTCGAGGGAACCAAGTTTCCCTATTCTGAATGGTGTTGCTCTCCATATTTCTGAAATTGCTTCGAGTGCCATCTATAATGAATATTTGGCGCAGGCTCCACCTTATGTTTTCTTAAATCATACATGACTATATATGATTGGTGGAGAAAGGGGATACTGAATCCAACGAGGAGGCTTCCTCTGAGTATTTTAAGGGGGCAATAAGGAAAGCTAATATATACCTGAAAAGAAATAAGGAAAGCTAATGGGTGGTTTAGTGGTACATTCTAGTTTCTTACTATTTTAGTCAGAAATTTTAAACTGTGATTTGTAATTCTTCTGGAAATGGACTGCAGTGTCCTTGCTACTTATGTAGCAGCTATGCCACTAGGTGCAATGGTGGTTCAAAGTGGCAATTGATAGCCTGATCTGTCGCAGGTATGAGGATTAGGAAATGTTTTGCAATTTTAGGGTCGGTTAGTTTTGCAGGGAAAATATCCAAACTTCTTTGAATAGTTGTTTTAAAATGGTTGTAGTGGTAATTAATAAGGGTTGTTTGACTGGCACAGTAAGTGGATTGCAGGAAGTGATGTTACTTGCGCAATAGGCCACGATGTTTATTTGCAAATAATCAGGGAAATTGATCTCCAATTTTTAAAGAGGAAATCATCTTTCTTTTCTTTTTTTAATGGAATATTCTCATATAAAAAATTATTTTTAATAGGCCTGTGTTTTTTTTTTTTTTGTTTAAATAATTGGCCTGTGTTTTTCCTATTACTAAGTTCAGAATAACATTTCAGTGAGACATACTCATCCTTAGACATTGAATTGTATTATTCAATGGGATGTTTGTCAATCAAAGATATTTTTGGTGATGACAATATGAACATTTTTATTAAAGATAAAATACTTCGAGTTGTTTTTTTACTAAATAAAACTTTAGATTGGAGGCAGGTTGTGAATTTGCTGATAAATATGGTTGATAGTCTCCTATTGTGACTTTTAGGGATTTTCTTGACATTTTATTTTCAGTTTTTGATGTACAATGAAGGAATTATTATAAGGAAGGAGGATCTAATAGACCCTAGGAGTGGCAGATTATCATGGGCTTTCAAGAAAGTTAGGAACTTGATGGCAAGACCATCTCCAGAAGCAATGCTTGAAGATGCTGTCATTTTTCGACCTGTGTTGGAGGTATTTGCTCCTGAACCGGTTGCCATTTCTCCTTGTTGTTTAGATTTAGAGAATTGATTTCTTTTTCTCCTCCCTCTCCAACCCCTGACCCCAATAATTGAATGAATTGTCTTCAGTTGAAGTAAGAAAAGGAATTTACAATGTTGATTTTAGTGCAGCAAGCTGCTTTGGAATGCTCAAAATGACTATTAATCTGATTAAACCATTTCAAGTTGGTCAACCCTTTGTGGAGTTTATACTCCCTCTGCTCTTAAGTTGTATTTCTATCTCATGCTTTGTGGGATCAGTTCAACCAGTGTTTTATCTCAAGTGGAAAGCTTTTCTTTTACTCCAGATAAACTAGACAATTTCTTTTTCCAATTCCACTTTAATTATTCTAGCACCAATTCTGACAGTTCAGATTAAACCATTTACTACAAAGGTCTCAGTTAAAGAATGCTTCTTTTATATGAGAAGTGCTTCTTCCATTACAGGACAAATCATCTGAAATTGTCAAGCAGTTATCAGAAAGCAACTGGACCTCTTCATGCATAGTAACAATGAAGAGATTCCAGGGGATTTGTGGAGGCCCTGATCAAGCATTGGCAATTTTGAGCCATCTATCAGGATGTGGGAGAGCATGTTACATGTCCATTAAGAAGAATGAATACATGGAGGTACTGCATTCGATTTAATTTACTTGTCTTTCATGGGATGCTTCTATTGGAATGGTTTGCGATTCTTGTCTCATGGAGTCCATTGCAAAGTAAACCTGAGGCCGTCTAGCTGGCTCTTAATTGATCTGCAATGCACGGTAGGAGAGGAAATGATGGGATATGCAAAACCCCAAGAACATTAGAAACAGATTGAAATGCTGACCCGTTGGTTATGTAAACTAAGAACTGAAGATATAAGAAACCTAGACCTACTAATTAAGGGAATAAAAAAATTGAGGCATAAAACCTAGACCTGTTGGCTATAATTGAGCCAAGAACCAGTTGTATAAAATCTAGGAATTTCAATGTTGTCGACAACCTTTGATTCATTGGCAACTGATTGCTTTTGAATCTTGAACGTGCCAACTTCTACTGGAATCTTCGCAACCACTTTCTCTGGAGGCTCTACAATAACATTATCCTCACATCCTTTTTCAATCTCTCTCTCTTTCTCTGTCTTTTTTTTTTTCCCCTTAAAATTCTCTGACTCATGTATTTTTGCTCATTCTCTAATTCTCTCCTCTTTCAATTCCAAAATCACAGCCTTCAAATTTGTAATAGCCTCTTGAATTTGCTTGTTTATTGTGAGACACAGCTTTTTCTCCTCCTCATACAACCACTCAATTTTTGGCTTTCTCACTCTTGGTTTCTTTGTTCAAAAATAGGATTCTGATGTGTCAAATAAAGTGAAAGAAAATAATTGAATAACAGAGAAAATAGCTAAAGATAGATTTTTATTGTGTTTTACTATATTTAGAGAATTGATAATGGAAGATAGTATGAAAAATAAAAGATGGTATATTTTTCTTGGTTGATAAATGGAAAAACAAAAGGCATATGGTTGGATTGAGGATTAGATATAATTCAACTAATCTCAAGATGGATAGAATAATATCTAATTCTAGGAACAAAGCTTCGCCACCATTTGTTGGGATATGCAAAACCCCAAGAATGCTAGAAACAGATTGAAATCTTGATCTATTGGTCATGTAAACTAAGAACAGAAGATATAGGAAACTTAGACCCGTTGATTAAGGGAATCGGGAATATAAGATGTACAACATAGACTGGTTGGCTATAATTGAGTCAAAAACCAAATTATAAAAGTGAATGCTGCAAGAATACAATGCTTGATAAGTTCAGTTAAGTAAGTAAACACTCAAATTCTCATCCATGATAACTCTACTGAATCTTTCATTACAGACTTGGCCTATTTATAGGCATGATAGATCCTAAGCATTCTAGGAAACAAATAAATAAAAAAATGGTGAAAATAACAAACTAAGAAATGCATAAAAATAAGTCTATGAAATAGGAAAAATGACCTTAATAAATATCTAAAGAAACAACACAAGTACAATTGGCATTAATGGAACTAACAAAGCATATAAAATAAAGGATAACAACCTAAAGCATCTAAAGGACGCTAGTGTAATCGGCCTAAGGCTGGTCTTGCTGAGCCAGTCGCTGAACCCTGATTGACCTGTTCTCGGGTCTCTCTTGTTGGCCTTTTGGTTGGCCTTCTCACCTTTCATGGGCGGATTAGGAAAACTCAAAGTCAAAAGTGACAAGAAATATGAAAGCTTCACCGTTAGTTAGGTCTTCTGATAATTAATATCTTAATTAATTTATTGTGCCTGCATGTGGAATTCATGTCAATAGAACTTGTATTTCATGTCTCCTTTATTTATAAGATTCTGCATCTATTTGAAGATGGTTTCTCTGTGATAGGGTGTTAAAGTTTCACTTTCTTCAGCACCATTGTCCAGTATTGCAACCTTAGATGGTGATCTTTTGCATTTAATTTGGACAGCAGAAAAGCTTGAGCAGCAACTTGATGTGATTGATCAACGTTATGAGAAGTATGATGCTTTAGCTCTATAGATTATTTATGCTTATCGTCTTCTATAGCAGTGCTTTTTATTTTTTTTATTTTTAAAAAATGCTAAGTGCAGTGTGTACTGGTTTTAGGTCAAGAAGTGCAGCAATAGCTTCTTTGAGATCTGGAAACAAGAAAATGGCATTGAGGCATGCAAGGGAGTTGAAGTTAGTCTCTGAGAGTAGAGAGAAATGCTTGTTGCTGCTGAACAGGGTTGAGGAAGTCCTTCAAGTTATTATTGATGCTGAATCTAAGAAAAAGGTCTGCTCCAATATCTTTGTTGAATGGCATGTGCAGGCAGTTGATAGACAGATAACTCTCAATTTAACGCATGTGGTAGAGCAGGATTTCATTTCAAATGGAGAAAACTTTTCTCTTTTCTTTGTGTTAATGCTGTCTCTTTCAAATATTAGGTTTCTGAAGCCATCCAAATTGGAGCTCAAGCAATAAAGAAAAACAAGTTGAGTGTGGAAGAAGTTGAACTTTGTCTTGAAGACATTCGTGAGAGCATTGATTCTCAAAAGCTAGTTGAAGAGGCTCTTGGTATGCAATCTTTTTTCCCTTGTTCTGGTACTTATAGAATGGGGTTAATGAATACTGAGGAGATCTTTTACATTCAATTTGTGTTGCTGTTATTAACTTGCAGAAACATCATTCACTGGCATTGATGATGAGGATATTGAGGAAGAGTTTAGGAAACTGGAGCTGGAAGCTGGCGATAAAGTTTCTCAATCATCTATTAGTACCGAAATCCATGCACAAGAAAGACCTGCTTCTGATCCCACTTTGTCATTAAATGATGCTTTGTCAAATATGAAGCTTGCAGATAGCTTATGTGAGGTTGAAGATATTCATGATTCCAGAAAAACACTAAGGGTGGGGCATCAGGACTCAAAGTCCAAAATGGAAGCCGTATAGAACTGTTCATATTTCGAGGATTTTGTTATCTTGATGAATTTGCCTGATTAAATAACTTCAGATTTTTGTATATATGTATATTCTTCGTGACATCATTGTAATGGTTGTATAATATAAGATTTCCTTTGTCAATTTTCTTTTATCTTGTCCCAGTCTTATTCTTGTAGGCATTTCAATATTTTGTCATTCACATGGATACACACAAACACAAACTAATGATAATAAAATTGAAAAATTAATCTTTGGAAGGTAAAATCTTTGGTCAGGTTGCACCAAACATAAATTCAATCCCTTAAATGGAATGACATTTGTTATTCTTCTGGGAAGGTTATTGTTCATTCTAATGTCATGGTCATTGGTTTTCTGTTTCCTGCTTGACCGTATAATTAAAAGAAACGGTAGCGGTAACTTTTCCTTGATATTCTTTGTATTGATTTTTATGTTTGTACAGTACTGAGAAATGATATCTATTCTTATTCTCCTTTTTTGTGGTCCTTGCTAGATGATGTAGACTCGAGTATTTCAATTGAAGTTTCCCTCTGTTCGAACTTCTGCAGTTCCTATCCTATGACAGCTTTACTTCTTAGGTCTCCTGTTCTGCTTCATTTGAACTAGGGGGGAGATCTGAAGCCTGATATGGATTTGTGCTGGTAAACGTTGAAGTGCCAGGAGCTACTACAGGCATCGATGGCTGCCCAAAAAACGGAAGAAAGGGCAAACCAGGCATTGGTTGGAACCCAAGCATCTGAAAGCCACCACCACCATTCCCAAGCAAAAGCGTACCCCCTGGAATAGATGCAGTTGGAAGCTGAGATGTGCCCGGACCAACCCCACTGTCCATTCTCATGCCCATCCCGATACCCATTGCTGGTAGTTGGTTCATATGAGGAGTGTGCAACTGCTGCATGCCAGCAGGTAACATCATTGGAGGCATGAAAAACCGTGTTCCCGTTGACATGATCTGCATCAGGTTACAAACGATGCTGAGGGAGACATTTCCAAATGGTAAATTTAACTACTGTATATGACACTATTCTTGCTTTTGGCCTCTGAGGATTACCTGGAGTTGAAGCTGAAGAGTTTTCAGATAATCAATTGCCTCATCGAGCACTGAAGCTTTGTCCACCTTCTTTTAAGGGTAAAAGGAACAAGATGAAGAAATGTCAGTTAAATTGCTTAAGGAACACTATAGGCATAAATCCATCATGGTTGTAGACCCTTATAGTGAATTAAATAATGGATTAAACTTTTTGTTCCATATTCCAACTAACTCACTAATATCTTCAACGAATAAAGCATTAGCATTTTGGTCTATTCTTCGGATAGTTAATATCGTTTAAATTTAGCTAATAAGTGCTCCAGGAACACTCAGTAAAGAGTTACATAAAACAATTTTATTTGTGCAATTCTTTCTTACCCCTAGTGCGTTAATACTTATATCACGAAATAACATAAATTTTGGAAAATTTTTATAATGACATGAATTATTTGATAAGTTACTGAAATATTAATCTTTTATGGGAATCACTTAAAACCTTGGACTGCTCAAACATTAACTTCAAACAGTCATGACCTTGGTGTATTTATCCCAAATAAGATTGTATTTCTATATGCAGTTGAGAACGAATGACAATCCTCACCTTATTGCAATTTGGTAAAAGCTCCTGTAAAGCCCGCATTTTCTTGTTGATTCTATCTCTTCGCTTCTGTTACGTTAACAGCAGGTTAGACACTGATTTTTTCACCAATAATCCGCTTTTTTCATTGGTTTGCTGGATATACTTACTCTTTCTGATAGACTATGGACCGCACTGCGTTTTCTCTTGGTTCCTACAGTTTCCTTAACAGGCACTGTTGCTATTGCAACATCATCCGTTTCCTCAGTGTCATACTGCAAGAAGACCAAAAGGAATTTAATTAGCACCAACTGGATTCAACTCCAGGACAAGAAATTGAAAGAGGAATGTCTAGGTAGGTTCACTTACTTCACTTGCATATGCTGTTTCAGATTCTTCATAACGCCCTTTTAGTCTACAAGCCGGATTGTTTGAAGCTCCTCTAGAACAAATTGAGGAAGATGCAACGGGCACTTCAGCTGGTTGCTCGTGATTATTAGCTGTTTTCTCTTCAGCGGTTGCTCCTTCACCTGAGAATGGATGCAGAGCTTGATCATTAGTTTTTTCCGTTCTCAAAGAATCTAGAAGACCTGCAACTTCAGATTGTTCATCCGGAACTGCTTGTTCTTGAAAATTGTTAACATATGTTGGCTTCATTTTCCTGTTGCTTACAACATCATGTTTCTCTTGAAACCCTGTCTGCTTGTCTGAACATCTAGAAGATGGTATAGCTGACATGTCAAGGGTTGTTTTGCATTCTGCGGCAAAACTGCTTTTCTTGTTTTCCATTTCTATAGTTGGAAAATTTTTACTGCTGCCAGGTCGTGCGAATCTGCTTCTTTGTCTGAAGAAATAGGAAAAGTTCATGTTCCTAGCTTCTGATTCCTTTAGTATCTCAGGGCTGGATAGGCCATCTCCTGGATATGGGGTGATGCTTGGGCTCGGTCCTGATGTCAGGAAAGAAACCGGAGTGTGCCCTTCTTGATTACTGCTCATACGCCTAGTTGTGTTCTCTGTGGCTTCTTTCAGGATCACTGATGATCGGTTCCACAGTCCTGGATAAGTAGATCCAATGACTGGCATCCCATAGGTACCAATTAAATGATTCTTATCATAAATTCTACTCTTGTTATTGACCGAAAACGAGGATAATCCATTGTGGAACCACTGCGAATGGACCTCCTGAGGCAAATTGTTAGAATAGCCTAAAATAGGTTCCATATTTTTCCTGCTGTTGTCGGCTTGAGGCAAGTCTTTACTGCCATAGAAGGAGTTAAAATTTACAGTCTCCAACCTTTCCGTGTATTTGTTAAATCTGTTTCCTTCCGTACTTTCGCGCGGGCTATCTGAATGATTTGAAGAGCTTAAGGATGATGGGGTCTTTTGAATAACCCTAGGATGAGGCTTTGTCAAGGTTCTGCCATCTTCCCATGCCAACTCCACGAAACCATCATTAAACCTGAAGTTGAAGCATGAAGAAAACACATGAGAAAAGGACTCAAATGAACAAATACCACATAATGATAAGATAAGAAGAAAGATAAAACTTAGAAAAATACATGGAAGTTAGGTTTGCTGAACCATTGAGCATCCTGGCTTGTGGAGAACGGAAATGTCTTTCAGCCATAACTTGCAACCTATTTCTTTCTTAACTTGGTTTTCTTGACTTCAATGAGATCAGTAGGACTTCAATGAAGGATGGTCTTGACTAGAGTGCTACAACAATGATAATAACCAATGGACCACAGAAGAGTATGATACATGTATCCTTCTTTTACTCTTGAAATATAACACAAAGCTGAGAAATCTCTCTCTCTCTCTCTCTCTCTCTCTCTCTCTTCCAACCCAAGAAGAGGAATGGCCAAGAAATGATTTCCTATGCCCACACAATGAGGACTTGTCACTACTTCTTTGCCTCTTGGAATAATCCTAGGAATGTCCGGATGAAAATCTCACAACAACAGCAGTTGTATTCTTAACCTTATGCTGAACATGAAACAGGTGTTGATGAGACCCTTGATGGACTGTTTTCTATCTCTTTCCTTCCTTGTGGGTGGAATAGCGATGGAGTGGTGGAATGCCCATGAAAGATGTGTCTAGTTCACAAAATATATAATTGAAGTAAATGTTGACATGCATTAGTCTGTTTTATTAAATCTTGTGGTCCTGGAGGTTACATGTGTTTCTACAACGAAGAAAGAGTATTCTGGCCCACAGTCACGGTCACAGTGGCTCTACATATGAAGCCCGATAACTGGGACCATCCCTAGGACCCACATTGTCAGATGGGATCTATAGATGGGTAAGCCAGAAAAGAGTAGGCAGTAAAGGAACTACTTCTTTGATATTTTCTGTAGTTAAAATATTATTGATGTTAAAATTATATATCAGTTGCTTTTAAAAGTAAATCATAACTAATAAAAATACGATGACTTTCAATAAAGTTATAAATCAATAATCAAATATAACAAACATAAATTGGAATATTAACTTGAATTGAAGGTTAAAATTTGATTGAGTATTACCTTAAATAAAGGGTTAGAAGTCATGTACATTTACTTAAATTCTATATTATATTTGTGTAATAAAATTATATTTATTAGCATCATTATATAGATCAAGTTTCTTGTATCCTATATATATTAAGAAAAAATGAGAAACCCCAAAACTTGGAAATTATAACATACAATTTACAGGTTAGAGAGAGGTTTGAGGATGAGTATGGGGTAATGCCCTATACCTTACCATATGAATATTTATTTCTCAAATTTCGAATTCATCTAATACCTACTTACAAGAATCGAATATATATACATATACACTCATACATACAAACACACATATTTTAAATATGTTCTCTTATATTTGCTTCATATATATTTAACTCTTCATTTTCTAATTGAGCGAACTCCCAAACTTTCCAAAAAAAAAAAATTACATATCATATTTTAATATTTTGCATTTGGTCAAAATAATAAAAAATACTAAAATTAATAAAAAGATAAAATAAAAAATTTAAATAATGTCCCATCTAACATTTTAATATTAAATATTTTGTTCAACTTAATATTATTTTTTCATTGATGATAAAATATTCATGTAAAAGTCTGCAAGCACTTTTTCCACCTTTTTCTTTATTTCTCTCTCTTTCCCTAAAATAAAATGAAAAACCCTCGGTTCTAAATCTCCACACATGGCCTACGTTTACTAGTCACTTCACTCATATCCACCTCTTGTTACACACCATTTCCTCCAATTTTCCTTTCATTAAAACGAAGGTGATCTAGCTACACCTTCCAATATAGCTACCTTGTTATGATAATTAATGGGGTTTGAATTCTACAATGAACAAATCTTATGCTTCTATTCTTGTAAAAATAGACTAAATATCATTAATTACTTTATGCTTGTTTAGGTTGGGTTGGGAAGGGGGTGGATGGGGGTAAGGGGTGTGGTTAGGGAGGGGATAATGTAAAAAATGTGTATTATATTTATATTTTAAAGTTTAAATATTATTATATAATTAAATATAGTTGAGTGGTTAAGTTTTTAATTTTACATCCATAGGTTATGGGTTCAATTCCTAATAGTTTTTTACTTTTACAATTTGCGTTTGTTGTCTATCTTAAATAGCTTTCATTATCTTTTCATTTTTTATTTTTATTTTTACAATAACTAATAAAATCAAAATCCACTAATAAGAAAATGATAGTTAATTAAATAAATTTTCGTCAAACACTATTTAGTTATGAGTAACTCTACCATAAATAATAATTACATTGTCAATTATAGAAGTCTTTCCATAAAGTCATTATAAAAAAACTATCGAATACTATTTGTTATCTTATGTTGTTCTTTTCATTATACTTGCAATTTTTGTCTAAATATTTCTTGCAATTTTCTTTTCTTTATAACAAAATTTACATAAGTTTTGTGTGTTGATTTTATTTTTTTATAAATTGATAATTTTATTTTAATTGATATATAGGCTATAAAGAAAAAATAAAAACTTGTTCTTCTAACATTTTATGAAATAAGCAGAGTACCAATAATCGATTCATAAAAAGATTTAGATTTTTTTATTTAATATTAAATTATATTGTAGGGTGTACTTTTTCAATAAAATCCTTTTTAAGTATGTCATATGCTTTGAAATAATAATAATAATAAGTATATTTTTTTAACCCAAAATACTAATATTAATTCGAATAATATAAGTCTAGTCCTCCGGTCTCACAACTTTACGTTGCTCCTTGCTCCTTGCTCCTGCCCATGTTCTATTATTTTCTCCTCCACAATCTTTTGATTCAAGTAAGCTCCTTTGTAATTAGAGACACACCGCACACAGTTGACATCCCTCTTCTAAGCCCGTCCCACCATTCTCATCATTAGAAATGTTGTCCTTATCTTTTCATCAACTTCTCTTCATTGCAGCACAGACCCTCTTTCGAGTCTTAGTGTGTGTTGTGTAGTTTTTAATTTTTCTTATTATTTTTATTTTTAATTAGTATAGTTGGCTATATCTTCGTGTGAGTTTTTCTCCAGTTGGAGTATTGTATTTTTATTCTCTTATAACTTTTTTTTATTTTTTATTTTTTATTTTCAAGAGTTGACCCTTTTTCATTATAAATGATGTATCTGTTATGGACTGGATTTATATCCTATCTTTTTAGTTTATTTTCCAGTCTAGTGTCTTGCGTATTGTGTTTCTTAAGTTCTATAAATTAATGATTTTTTTTTCTCCCTCGCTAAAAAAGGAGCTAAGCACACATTCAACAATTATGAGAGATTGCATTTATAATTTACTAAGGAAAAAAGAATCCAAAACAACGATAAATATAACAAAACCCAATTGCCTCGCACGTTAAATTATATAAAACCATATATTTTATCATGTTGGTTTTACTAGTATACATGCATTTATGCAATTAAAGGACCGAGAATGTCGAATAGAGTAAAAGAAAAAGAAAAAGAAAATATCTCAGGGGCTGAAAATTTCCTGCATATATACTTGCATAATCCAAATATAAGCGTTCGTGTAAGATAAAGGATGATAAAATATAAAGGCTAGTTTACTTCACTAATACTATGTTTGGGATGTAGAAAGGAATTGAGAGGAGAAAAAAGTGAAAGGAAAACACAAGTTTCACCACATTTTTCATTATTTGAAAATGAAAAAAAAAAGTGAAAGGAATGAATTTAAGTGAGAAAGTTTTCCATAAAGCTTACATTTTTTTCCCCCTTCAAATTGAAGTGATTTGGGATGAGAAGTTGTTAAAATTTCAATTATACCTTTACTTTTTAAAATCTTATTATCTTTTTTGGGAGACTATAGTAATTTAGTAGTTTAAAATATTTTTAAATATTATTTAAAAAAAATTCATTCTGCATTCTTTCTTCCTTCTTCCTTCAATCCAAATAAGAACATGTACTAATTTCTTTCTTCCATCTTCTTTCCTCCCACTTTTTATCCTTCTTATTTTCTTCTCTTTTCACAAACCTAGTGTAAATGGAATCGAGTTATGATGCAATAGCTACTACAAGAAATAGCATGAGATTATAATAAGTATCAAATATATATATATATATATATATTTGTAAAGGAAATTTTAGGGAAAAAAATCAATTCTAGTATTAAATAGCTATTCATGGATTTGATTAATGAATAGTTACTCTATACTTTTTGTAATATTTATCATCGAAACATCTTTTAGTATAACGGGTTTAGAGTTACGAGAACTCCAAGATTAAGGGAAGCAGTAAGTAACCTCTTAAAAGACAATTGAACTAAGGGATAAGATTGTGTAGCATATTATGATAAAGCAGACAATACCTCGATGTGTGGAAATCCTATCATTATAAAGTGGTATTAGAATAATTGACCAGATGAAAGTAGAGGAGTTAAGTGCCACTAAATGGTATATCTCTTAAGTTTATAAGAGAGTACCTCTAGATTTCTCTCTACCTAGTATGATCTTGGACATGTGTAATGAGGTGGACACGGACATTAGTTTTATAAGTGGAGAAGATTGTGATATCCCTTAAATAGATGGTAATGAAACTTCAAACATTAAGGTGCCTTTTGGTATAATGATCTAGAGTTTATTGAAACTTTAAGGTTAAGCATATTCAATAAGAAGTAATACTCCTAAGATAGGTGATCTCCCTAAAAATAGCCGGTACCAAAGACAAAACCAGGCGATGTATCACACCGAAACAAATAATATATCAATGAGAAGCGTTTCGATTGGGTCATTACACTTTTTTATGATAGGAGTCCTTTATGAAATTCCTATTAAGATCCTAAAATACATTTAAATGCCATAATACCTCTTCTATAAGTAATAAGGGGAATTAATCGCTATTACATTGAGGGAATGGGCTGTAAATACATACGAATGGGATATGCATTCTACTCATGCAATGTGTGATTTAACGAGTCCTACTTGATTCTTACGTAGATATGGGTTGAAGTTAAAAAAGATTTAATGGGTATTATTCACCTTTTGTGTGTATAAGCGGTAAATAAGTATTAAAAGCCACATGTCATTACATATAAATATAAAAGATAAATTTTTTTTAAAGAAAATGCTTAATGTCACAAATGGTACCTAAACTTTATCAAAATATATAGCTTACTACTTGTACTTTAAAAAAATCAAGTTGCTATCTAATTGAAGTTTTTGTAGTTATTTCTACTACTTAAACTAACAATATTCAAACTAATAATATTGAATCTATCCGCTAATGTGGATATAAGGATGAATTAGGATTTGAATGTTTTGATTATCCTAAGGTCATGGGGTAGCCAATGGTCATTGAAGGTAAAGTGGGTTGCAATCCATTTCAAAAAGTGAGTCGTTCAACCCAATGGCAATCATAGGTCAATTCTTAGTTCGTCCTCATATCTATGCCAATAAATGGACTTAAGAGAATTAATTTTACTAATAAAAATAACTTAGAAAATTTGAATTAAGTGTCAAACTATCTTTTCAAAGTATAGGTAATAGATCACATATTTTGGTAAAATTTAGGTACTATTTGTAACATTATCCCTTAAAAAAGTTACCCACTAGCATCATGTGTTTGAATTTCATTGCTACTTCTTCATTGTTTGTATATACATATAGTGTGTAATAAACAATGAAACTTTTCTCGAGTGAAGCATCTCAATTGTGTACAAGATATATATACTGCTCCATAAATAAGAAATGTCAATACAAACATCCATATTATATTATATGTGTGTATTTATGCCAAAATGTTATTAAAACGCAATTAGATTAAACATATGTTCTAAACTTAGTTCATTTCCTCTCTTTCTCACTTACAAACTTAGAGATTTCCCCCATGTTATCTTCATTTGACTTTTCTTTCCTTTCATTCTCATATTTACATGCATTATCAAATTGTTAACCTTGAATAGTGTTTGGATCAAGCTTAGTACTTAGCACCATTTTTGTTATTGTATTTCATTATGGAATATATTTGCAACTTGTAGATAAAAGGTTAGGTAGGATTGACAACTCATGTTATGTTAACAAGTTATATCTTGTATTTGGATCTAAATTGGTTTATGTGTAAAAGCTCTTAATTCGTAATATGACTTGTTTATTGATTGTGTATGACCACATAAACCAATAACTTGAATCAATGTGTTTGGTACCCATGTAGTATCCGTTTGTCATAGCAAAATTCTAAAATAACTTTATAATAGCTATTGAATCTCTATTTAGAAGATAAATTTATAATATCATCTTAAATTTGTATAATTTTTATAACGAGAATTATATTGAAAATTATATTAGTACTTCTAAAGATAGTGTGTTATGTTTAAGCTAAATATATGAATAAGTTCAATGAAAGCATAATAGCTTAAGAATCCAATGGTTGATTTAGATTTAAGAATTATGTGACTAAATTGAACAAAAATTTATGGTATTATTATTCTATAGTTCATTTTACAACATTATGTGATTAGCTCAAAAAAAAAAAAAAAGATTAATACTTTCAATTCATTTTCTATTAAGAATTATCAAGTGTTTTTATCTTACGGTTAAGATTAATAGGGTATGCTTAGATGGATGTATATGTTAAAAATAAAACTTAAAATGTGTTATACTATATATATTTTTTTCAAAAGAATGTTGGAAATTAGATTACAAAAGGAAATGAAAATTTAAGAGTATTACTCTTATAGAACTAAAGTCGAAATGGACAAGGTAATGATCAAAGAAAGAATGACAAAGAGGCAATAGTAGATTATGTGGGTGCGTGGAGGAGGATTGGGGGTAGGGGGAGGGGGAAAGGGAGGAAAGAGGTATGCATAAGTGGTTATTAGAGAAGACACTAGAGTATGAAATTAACTTATAAATATTAGTAATCTTAATTTTTAATGGGTTTGACGGGTTAGATCCAAACATGTTTGTTGGATTTATTTATTAAACAAGTTTACAAACTGGTATAAATATGAAACCTAGACTTACATACATTTGTAAAGGAGTGTAAATTGGTTTGGTTCGTTTATTAGCTATACAAGTTCTATTTACACAAACATATTTATAATTATATTGTGTTGTGTCTAGATTGGTGGATTAATGCCTAATTGTTAGCCCAATTTAGGTATGTCGTGTGATGATTTGCAAAAAGAGGGTGCATTATATATTTTCAACAATAACTTGGAGTTTAGAATAGTAGGTTCTTAGCTTTATTATTATTACGTATTTGCACGTGATATATACTATATATTAAATCTTTTTTTTCAGATTGGTCCTTCAATATCAATTGCTTTTTTTTCTCTCCTCAAATACGATGACTTTTTAAATTTTTTTCAAAACAATGGGAGTATTTACTATTTAGTGAACCAAGTCAAGCCATGAAGAATGTAAGCCCTAAAGCCAAACCAAGTAACCGTAGGTTTGAGCCTAAAACCCAAGGTTTAAGACGATCGGCTAAAGGATCCGATCAAACCCAAATTATAAACTATTTAGCAAAATACCAGTAAAAATGACCCTGTAAACTTAAATTTAAGAAAATAAATAGTAAAATAGGAGACTATAAAATTTTCAAATTTTAAGTATAATAATTGCTAATTACCGAAAAGGCAAAAAGTGTAATATAATAACTAATAAATTATTAGAGATAAATTATATGTATACTAAAAATTTTAGAATGACCAAAATAATATTTAGGAATGTTTACGTGTACTCCACATACATTTACGTGTAGATAAAAATACGCGTAATTAGTGAAATAGGCCGAAAACTAAGCAAATAATTAAAGAAAAATACAAAATAATTATAGAAAAATCAGAAGAGGATAAGCTACAACAAGATCAGGTTGTGGACAAAAAAGAAAAAAATAACCAATAAAAATTTGACAAACAAAAAGCCAAAAATCAAGAAAATGGGGCAAAATCCCATCAAATTAATGCACATTAATTACTACAATTGTCTATAAATAAGGAAAAAATTTCCAGAAGTCATTTGGCCAGTTTGAGATCTGAGAAAAATCGAAAAATTGAAAAAATCGAGAGAAAATCTAGAAAAAAAAAAAACTGTGCAGATTAGGCAAGTGAACCAAAACCATCACTCACCACCACCTGGGATCGAACCACCACCACCACCTTACACTAGAACCACCGCCTGGACCGGCCGACAACATTGGACCGGGTTTGGATGGTCCAAAAGCTTCGAACCGGTTAGTCATTTATTCACCCGATTTTTGTATAATTTTGTAAAATTATTTATTTTTCCCAGAAAATTATGAAAATTGTTATTCTGAGGTTTTATTGTATGTAGATTTAGGGAAAAATATTGATTTAGTTTAATTATGTCTGGAAATATAGGGTCCTTAATAAATTGTTCAAAACCAAGCATGATTAAACCGGAAAATAAATAGGCTTAGGGATGTAGTTTGGAGTTCAAAATTTTTTTGTAGAATGCTCATATGATGTATAACAGTGCTATGAAGCCATTTTTTTAAAATTAATTTTTGAAATTTTTAAGTTAATTTTTAGCCCTAAAATGATGGTAAAATTGGGTGATTTAGGGTTAATTAGGTGATTAGGATGTTAATTACTGATTTGGATCTTAATTAGATGTTTAGGGAAGTTAATCTCTACAGTGGAACCCTAATCCTAGCCTTTAGGTACTAAGTATGGTTAATTAGGGAAATTAGGTAAGTAATATAATAAATTAGTAATATGTGAAAATGTAAATTAATAAATCTAAAAAAATAAGGTTATTTAGATAATATTATAATAGAAATCAGAAAAATAATAAATCTGAAATGACATTTAATTTTAAGTAAACATCTCAAAATGTAAGATTTTTACACATCGAGAATAAATCTGATACATCAATTAGGGTTAGCGTGTACCGAATAGTTTAGAATACCAAAATTACGACCCAATAGGATATTTGAATACCCGAGCATAATGTGATTAATGTCACATTGGGATTCGAGCCTAATTACGACTTAGGAATTAAAACTAGAATCTAGTTTAGGAGCCGAACCTCGAAATAAAATACAACGAATCATTAATACGTTATAGGTATACATGAGGAAAATGAGTTACATTATGAATTAGAATAAGAATCCATAAAATATAAGTACTAAAAAAACCTATTTGTATTATAGGACACCTAGAAACAAATCAGCTCGCAACTAAAGGATCGAGCGATCGAGCAAATTCAAGTAAGTTGGGTTATTGCTTATTGTAATAGAGTACTAGTTTTGTAGTACTCGGAGACTTAGGCTTGTATATGATTGTGGTTGTAAGTAGTTTGCGCATGTGCTTGATGTATCTGAATTTGTGCTGGAATTTGTATTGTGAATGATTTTGTGACTTATTGAATTGATATGAACTTGTTTGAACACCTTAACCGGAATTTAATCTTAGTCGACCCCAATAACGAAAATGTCATGCATTGCAACCCGTTAGGGGATCATAGGACTCTCCAACCAAATACCGACCCCTTTGAAAGGGATAGCGCAGGATTGCAAAATAGTCCCTTTTTCATCCTCAGTCGAACTAAGTGACAGGAGAGAAGGTCGCGACAGGGGTGAAGTCATTGGTTCAAAGGAAGTCGCGGGAGGAGCGAGGTCTCCATTGCACATGCCTAGGTTTGGTTGTGAGTTGCTGCATAACATGGAACTCCTCAACCCGGATTGGAGCGGGTGAAATTTCTCTGATTTCACAACGGACCGGACTACGTTGTGCGATGACACTTGGTTGATGCATTGCATGAAAATAATTGTTTGATAACCCTGTTTGTGCTTGAATGCATTCATGAGTCTTTAATTCAACTTACTGAGCTATAGTTGCTCATACCCTTATAGATCCTTTTGCAGGTTCTGATTTGTAATCTCTTCAAGTACTATGCCGCCTTACAATTATCCAGAGGTTAGTCCTTTTGAAGCCAAGGGTATGAGGATCAAGTTATTTAGCATAATGTGTAAGTAGACTGACCTTGTAGTTAAAGGTTGAAGACTGTTAGGTATTCTGTAAATTAGTAAATTGTAGTGATTGTGTAAAACTTCCTGGGAAGCTCTGTGGACTTATTTATAATTATCTATGTTTTATAGAACTTTGTGATAATTATCATAATTGTAGTATAATTATTAATCGAACTGTTTACTTCAAAGCGAGAAGTCGTCGACGTTTTGTGTAGATTATCTCTATGGTAGATACTGTGAGGCCAGTTACTATCATAGAATGGTTTACACGGCGGGACTGTTGCGACTCTGTGACTTCGGGGCGTAACAGTTCTCGGTTGGTATCAGAGCGCAGTTTTAGTAAACTCGCTTTGAAGCGTCATACCTTAAAAGAAATAGGCATTATAGGAATATTGAGAGTGGGTAATATTAAGTGAGCGATAAAAGATTGTATAACATAAGTAACTATAATCTTTAACATAGGAAATATTAATTGGTTTAATTATAATTACAGGGTCGAAGGGGAGAACTGATTCATAGTTGGATACGGTTTGGATGGAATGGAGAAGTATCTCCCATTGATTATAGGGTGAAATTACAATGGCTACTGATGGAACTAGCTGATTGGAATATATTTAGGACGGTTGATGAGATCATTGATAAGTTCCATGATAAAATGTGTTATAGTTGGAAGGATGAGTGGGCATAGATGGAAATAAGTTTAGGCCCCCAGTATAATAGATACACCGCTATAGCAGCTTTTGAGCAGAGATGGTTGGAGAAAGAGGGAATTATAACCATGATGATGCCCTTACGGTATTTTCCTGCTAGGTTAGAGGATGGGAGACCATACCTTGCCAGTATTGCACATATCCCTACTGACATTCCATATATTCCTAGATAGTACCCACCAGGGATCATTGATTGGTTTCCACAGTTTCCAAAGCCTACTGGGGATGGTATAGAGATACCATTGAACCCTAACCCTGAACTTGAGTTGGACATACCAGAACCACTACCGGAAAACCCACCTCCAGTTGAACCCCACATAGATGGAGTCAATGTTAAGGAAGATCCTGAGGAAGATCCAGAAGAGGATCCAGAGGAGGACCCTGAGGAGGACCTAGAAGAAGAGGAACCAGAAGAAGACCCCGAAGAGGAGCAAGAGAATGAGACTGAGCCTGATATAGATATACATACGGTAGTCATGCAGGTGATCGCAGACACCGTGATAGTTGGAGATGGAGCTGGTGCTACAGCTGAATCGGATGATGATGATGTGCAGGAGGTGATTGTGATTCCTGAGACTCCAGAGATCGTGTTTATAGACTCCGCATCAGACAGCAAGCCTGAGGATCATTCTGTAGGAGGCTATATGGGTTACGACTCATTTGATGGAGTAGCTACCACAGATTCAGAGGAGGACTAGCTTAGTTATATGACTGACTTGTTTTAGTTAGGTTTTTAGATATGATCTAGTAGCAATTTTGATGGATACTGATGTATTTTAAGATCTTTTAATGTATTTTGACTTTTGATGTACTTTTTAGCTTCTAGATCAAGTTAGATGTATGTTGTAATTAAGTTTGATGTAACCTTTTGTCTTGTACAGTTGTAAAGATCGAGTCTATATTAGATGATGTAAGTAATGATGTAAACGAGTTGTAAAATGTGATGTATGTATTTGAAAGATTATCGAGTTGTATCTTTTGTTTTGAAGTTGTAATAGTGATGATGTAAGGTTGAATGAAATATATAATGGAAGATAGACTATTAAGTATGTTGACTTCAATGATATTGTCATTTACTATTTGATATAAGTACTTATTGCCAGCATTTATTAATATTCTTTAAACAAAAGTAGGGATAACTTATAGATAGATATGAATGCAGGATTATAAGTTAAATTATTAAGTGATCATGGCTGAAGCTGGAAACGGAAGTAGTCATGGAGGAACTGAAGGAAATCAAAACCCTCCACCACGAGCACCATCACCACCAAGGGAACAGAATAGACCAGATTTACCTCCACCTCCTTCACAGGAGAATATGCCTATTGGACAAATACTTGCCAGTATGCATACAATGATGAGGCAGCAAGGAATGTTGATTCAACATCTTCTGACTGGTGGTAATGTGGGAAATAGGAGACCGCAAGAAGTGGAACAACGAATGGAGCAACCTCAAAAGGTAAATAAACTTCCTGAATTTATAAAAGCTAACTGTTATTTTGAAGGGGAGATGGGTAGGCCAGATCTAGCTGATGATTGGCTAGCCCAAATAGAACGAAGTTTTGAAGCTTTCCGAGTCCCTGAATCCCAAAAGTTGTCTTATGGTACATTCATGTTAAAGTTAGCTGCAAGAGTATGGTGAGACTCAAGAGCAAGGCAACTTGGAAATAACATTGATTGGCAACAATTTAAGGAGGAATTCAAGAAGGAGTATTTCCCTCATAGTGTCTAAAATAGAATGGTGCGAGACCTGTTTGAACTGAAGAAGGGAGGTATGAGTGTAACCCAGTATGAGACTGAGTTCAATAGATTATTACAATATGTACCTGGTTCATACCGAGACAATATTAAGTTGAAGAAAGATTTGTTCCTTACTGGATTTGACCCCACAATGTGTTGCAAGCTGCTGGATTATGGTTTTACCACTTACAATAAAGTGGTAGATAAGGCAAGACAACTGGAAGATAATCGTGTGAGGATGCAAGCAATGTGGAGTCAAAAGATTAATAGAGGATATCGACCAGGACCATCATTTAAGAGATCATATCCTAGTGCCTCTAGTAGCAATTCTGGACTGAAGAGAAGGAGACCAGTAACTCTAGCTAGTAACCCAGTACAGTCAATACCGAGTTTGAGCTTTTATGACAAGGATGGAAATGTCAAATGCTGGAAGTGTGGTGCAAATCATTTTCCAAGAAATTGTACTCAGCTTAAAGGGAAATGTTTTATATGTGGAGATTCGAACCATGTGCTGAAGGCATGCCCTAAGATGAAACTAGTAAAGTGTAATAAATGTGGTAGAAAGGGCCATTTCTCCAAATACTGTCCACAATTTGTATAAGGAGCTAAGTGAACAGAAGGCTTTGATAACGCCATTACACCTGCTCGTATCTTTGCTCTGGAGGATTTGGAAATTGAGGAGAATGAGGATTTCTCGGATTTTATGGAGGAGTACTACCATGATGATGTCGAGGAGATCATGGGAGTTGAAGAGGAAAATGATGAAGGACTTGTAACTGGTACGTACTCAGACTATCTATTGTAATAATAATTCTAAGTGTGAATTGAATTGAAATATTTGTATTTTAAGATTTATGAATGCTAGTATAGTTGGTAACCATAGTATTAGTACATTCCAGGACATGTGCTGATAAATGGACAACCTGCTTTTGTGTTGTTTGATACTGGTGCATCACATTCCTTTGCAAGTCAGAAATTTGTACATGAACAAGAAATTAGTGTGGTTACTGTTAATGTAACTTATAAAGTTAGAACTTCGACTGGGGAGAAAGTAACAACTCAAGAGGTAGTAGCAGATGGTAGAATAAAAATTCAGGAGAAGGAGTATCCTATAAGTCTTGTGATATTACCTTTACAGGGTTACGATGTCATAGTAAGAATAGATTGGTTGTCAAAGAATAAAGCTATTATGGAGTGTAGGAATAAAATTGTCAATCTTAATGATGGAGAAACAATATTTCAAGGAAAAGCTAGTGGAAGTAGGTTGAATTTATCAGTGATGGAGATATGTGATGAACAATTTGAGACAAGAGTAAAGGAGGATGATTGGAAATTTTGTTGGGTGTTTGCTGTGGACGCAGAGAAGGAAATACCCAAGGTAGCAGACATACGGGTAGTGAATGAGTTTCCAGATGTATTTCCGGAGGATTTACCAGGGTTAGCTCCACCCCGAGAGTTGGATTTCAATGTAGAATTAGTTCCTGGAACTAAACCTATTTCAAAAGTCCCATATCGGATGTCACCCATAGAACTTCAGGAACTAAAGAAACAACTTCAGGACCTATTGGATAAGAAGTTTATTAGACCGAGTGTTTCACCATGGGGAGCACCGGTATTATTTGTGAAAAAGAAGGATGGTACTATGAGATTGTGTATAGACTATCGGGAGTTAAATAAGGTTACCATTAAGTTTAGGTATCCGTTACCTCGCATTGATGATTTGTTTGACCAACTCCAAGGTGCAACTGTGTTCTCTAGAATAGATTTGAAATCAGGATATCATCAGTTACGAGTTAAGTCGGAAGATGTGCACAAGACTACATTTAGAACTCGATATGGTCATTATGAATTTTTGGTGATGCCATTTGGCTTAACGAATGCTCCGGCTGTATTTATGGACTTGATGAATCGTATATATCAACCATATTTGGATAAGTTTGTTGTGGTGTTTATTGATGATATTTTGATTTATTCAAAAACCAAGAAGGAGCATGCAGAACATTTACGATTGGCATTATAGAAGTTGAGAGAGAATAAATTGTATGCCAAGTTAAGTAAATGTGATTTTTGGTTGGATAGGATTTCTTTTCTAGGTCATATCATATCTGGTGAAGGAATTTCTGTAGACCCTGATAAAGTGAAAGCAGTAATGGATTGGAAGCAACCAACCACAGTGACTGAAATAAGAAGTTTTCTGGGTATGGCTAGATACTATTGACGGTTCATAAAGGATTTTTCCAAAATTGCCAAACCGTTGACTCGATTGACCCAGAAGGATGTAAAGTTCAAATGGAGTGAAGATTGTGAAATGAGTTTTCAGGAGTTGAAGAAACGACTGGTTACAGCACTAGTATTAACATTACCTGATCCGGATAAGCCTTATAATGTGTACAGTGATGCTTCACGAAATGGATTAGGTTGTGTATTGATGCAGGATAGAAAAGTTGTTGCATATGCATCAAGACAATTGACGCCACATGAGAGGAATTACCCGACTCATGATTTAAAGTTAACAGTTGTGGTGTTTGCCTTGAAGATTTGGAGACATTATCTTTATGGGCAACGGTGCGAGATGTACACTGATCATAAGAGTTTGAAATATTTCTTTACTCAGAAAGAGTTGAATTTAAGGCAAAGAAGGTGGTTAGAATTGATTAAAGATTATGATCTGAATATAAATTACCACCCTAGAAAGGCTAATTTGGTGGCAGATGCATTAAGTCGAAAGAACTATGAACAGGTTGCCTTACTGTTAACACCTCAACATGAATTAGTGCAT